>JAKTUB010000336.1:7433-34397 GCA_030556465.1 Metschnikowia picachoensis | reverse complement strand
AAGGCCAAAGACAAAATAGTCCGATCTATAATGAATTTTGGGAATCATATTTCACATAGGCCGCTTTGAAAAACCACCACAACGATTCTTTCGACAATTTGAATATTTGAAAAAAGGCATTGTGATCTGCTCGAATCGCCTGATTTGCCGCCCCAGCCTTAGCGACTGCATGTGCAACTGCATGTGCGCAGGGAGCGATGCTCATCTCCACAGAAGCTCTCACATCTACTGAAATATATTCAACACAGCAAATTAACACACAAATGGCTCAGGAAAAACGCAAGCCTTTCAAAGGTAAAAAACTTCATAAGGATCTTCGTGATTACAAGAACCAAGAAATTAAACGGTCGTTGGTACACCGCGCCCGGTTGCGGAAAAACTACTTCAAGTTACTAGAAAAAGAGGGTCTCTCAGCCGGCCAGGAAGAGTACGTATCGAAAGATACTGATGACAAAGCTACAAAAAGCTTAAACTCCAGAGATGGTTTCGAGTCACGAGCTAGTCCTGCGTCCGAACCCGAACAAAATTCGGCGTCTGACGATGAGCTGGCGTCGGAAGACGGTTCTGGTGATGAAACCGACGAGAAATCAGCCGATTCGGGTGAAATTTCGACGAGGAAAAGACATGCGGCCCCTCTACCCCCACAGAAAGATCTTAAGAAGGTAGCGCCTAAGACAAGAGATGTGCAGCCAAAAAGAAACCCGTTGAACTTCGCCGAGAGAGCGAAATTGGCGAAGGAAAGAAAAGAACAGAAACGTGAAGAGGAACTCAAACGTGTTCAGGAACGCAGACAAAGGCTTGCGCAAAGCCAGAAGGAGCGTGAACAGAAAAAGCTCAGTCTACAAAAACGCACGCGGCGCGGCCAGCCGGTCATGGGTCCAAAGATCAATGACTTGTTGGAAAAAATCAGACAAAACAATTGAGGAAAGAATGCTGGCAAACAATGGTGGATACTGATAGAGGGTTGCCCCTCTGCTATTGGATGCTGGTGGCTAGTTTGTGGGAGTTCTCTTTTGAGGGCTAGTGGTTGGTATTGCACCCTTTTAACCTATCTGTTTTGGCAGAATAAATATGGGAGATTATTTCGAAGGTCATTCACAGAGGGCTTGATCTTATCAATGAGCTAAAGTGTTGAATGTCCCAAGTTTTGTCAAATTAGCATACGATTAAGCATTTAATAAGAGTAAGACATAGTCAGTGTAGGAAACATAAATCGCGTTATGTTTGAAAAAGACAGCTAGGTCACGTCTTTTGTCAAATTTCTTATGAACATTTTTTCAAAAGATTCCCTGTATTATAATTTAACGAATATTACCAACAATTACCGCTCGAAAAATACCGACATAGCGATAGAGCCTTCGGAATCAGCCAGATGATAAATTGTAGATACGATGACAAATTTGGCAGAACAAATCGATTTCAAGCCAAAATAATATCAAAGGGACCTTGAGACAACATGAATTTCCATTTGAAGATTTATTACATTATAGGACGCTCTCATCAGAGTGTGACAGGCTTTTTTACACCTCAATCCCACGTGGTTGGTCCTCCCAAGAGCGAGAGACAAAACTAGATTCAGAAGGAATTGGAATAATGAGTAGCGAGAACCCATGACTTTCCCGGCCGCAGCTTTTTCGCTTTTACCCAATATTTTTCATTTTGATCTGGTATCTGATTTGAACGATTAAGGGGAAATTTTTTTTCTTTTCAGGAAATAAAATAAAATTGTATCAGCAGGAAACCACTTTTAAACTGTCAAAAATGACCCGAGCGCATATAAAGATACTTTTAAAATAATACAATCTGTATATTTATGTAAAATATATTCTCTTTCGGTTGCGACCATTTCGCGAAGAAAGCACTGTTTCCCGTCCGATCAACGTTAGTTAACCTTCGCAGAGCTGTACTGAGTAGTGTAGTGGGAGACCATATGCGAAATTACAGTGTTACAATCTCTTTTATCTCAGACGGCTTCTTTACTTTTTTTAAGCACAGATGTGCAGGGTTTTATGGGAAAAGATATTTTCACACGACCCTCCCTGTGATTCGTAAGGAGTTTTGAAGAGAACGGTAAGCTAAGTCCTAAGTATTAAATATTCGATATATTTTTAAAGAAACAAATCGTACTTGAATACACTCTTACAGAACCGCGTCGTGTTTTAGTACGAAAAGCTATTTTTATGCAAACTGAGCCTCAATGTAACTTGAATTTTAGCAGCAGATAGAGTTCAAAAGCCTTCAATATATATACAAATTGCCAAATGAAATAGCAAGCTTTCATCCAAAGGAAGGTCAGCCAAAAGCAAAAAAGCGTGATTACACGCCTACGTTAACGCGTCTGGTTTCAGCGCGCTAGCAGGAAGGATTGTTAGAATTCAGGATTTGTGGAGGTCACAATTAAGGTAACGAAGAACATTGCGTATGATGCAAAACTAAAGAAACTTTGATACGCGATAGGCTCGCAAATATATCATTTACCATGAATAATACGAAAATGCTAGAAGGATCAATTCAAAGCCTGCATCAACTGTGGCTTGCCTTTCCCCATACGACTAGGCATCGGCAAATGAAAGCCGGTCACGTGCATGCTATATTGTGGAGTACGGGTTTAAATTGTTACAATTCTTATCAAGCTCAACCTGTTGCCAAACTGTTACTCCACATATATCGCCAAACGATGCCTGAGGTGAATTTACGATTGTTAAAGTGTGCCTGTCACACACTACACACTGATGAGAACATCTAATCTCTTCACAAAAATAGCCACCAGTAATCCAAGTTCTCATATTCTGCACACTGGCCATAATCGCAAAAATTTTTTTTCTTTGTGGGAAGGGGGAGAGTGCATATAATATATTTTCAAGTCAAGCGGGAGCCTCAGTTGACGTTTTAGTAATCCGGCTGCGGTCCGCGACGCGCCCCTTGATAATATTTCGAGTTGAGTATGTATATATTTCAATGAGTACACTATGGAATTGATACCTTTTCTAAATCAAACATTTACTAGGTCTCAATTATGAACAAAATTTCTCTGAAATGTCAAAGCCTACAGTTGTAGTCCAGGGCCTTAATGGCGTTTTGGGAGCCTCTACACTTATCGCGTTCCTGTGTTAAGTGTTACATTTAGGCAACTACTTACATCAAACATCTACATACTAAAAATATTTTCAGATACCTTACTAAAGGTCTCAACCGAAAGTTAGAACCTGAAAATAATCAAACTTTCGAACAATCTCAATACTTCAATGCCTTTTTTAGCGAATGTCCGCGTTATGATGCCAAGTGTCAAGTGTCTTATACGTTGAGTATGAAAAAGAATATTTATATAAAGCGCATCTAAAGTAACAAGCTTGCTCATACAGTCTCCATGACCGCTTCGAGAATTATCAAAACGTATTCTTGTGCAAAATAGAACAAGATACCATTAACAAGCTACTCTTGGTGGCCATTCACTAGGCATAGAACAAAGTTGTCAATTAATCCAACATTCAAGCGGTCTGTTCCGCGCATACAGGTGTCAGGACATATAATCTATCATGTTTCATGTAATATATATACTATTTTCTTCGCCTCTACTTAACTATGCACATCATGACTTGGGTCACGCACGAAAGAATACAACAGACTCAGATTGCCCCTAAATCTCCCTTCCATGCAGCTGGTCACTCACAACAGGCCCCTCGCTTCTGCAGGAGTCAAGTTCTTGACCACTTTCGCCGGCACGCCCACAACAACAGTGTTTGCAGGCACATCCTTAGTCACCACGGATCCAGAGCCAATCACTGCGCCCTCGCCAATAGTCACGCCCGGCATCACATTCACACCGGCACCTACCCACACGTTGTTGCCTATGTAGATCGGTTTTGCATATTCAAGCCCGGCCAATCGCTGTGTAGGATCAGTAGGATGTGTGGCCGTGGTGAAACAGCAGTTGGGCCCAACTAAAACATTGTCACCAATGACAATCAAGGTACAGTCCAATAACGTAAGATTGAAGTTTGCATAGAAGCCTTTACCTAACTTAACATTGGTGCCGTAGTCGACGAAAAAGGGCGGCTCGATGAAAACATCGGGCTGGATGCTGCCAAAAATTTTGTCTAGGTGTTTCACACGCGCCGCCTGGTGCTTCTCGAAACTGTATTCGTAATCAACCATGCGTATATTACCGTAATCAAGTGCCAACTCATGAGACAAATTGCGGCGCATCCAGAGCTTTCGATCAAAGCAGTTATATAGCACAGACAGAATCATCTTGTCATATTCTTGTGTGTCTGGGATATGTTTGAGGTTGTCGTGGGCGAACTTCACGAGCTCGGCATTGACCTCTGTTTTCGTGTTTTCCATTTTAATGATGACGAGTTCAAAATTCTTTGTTGACCGTGAAAATGCGATCTCTATATGTGGCATCGCTGTAAGCTATATTTAGTGAGCGTCGGCTTGGCCAAGATAGGAAACGCTCCCCACAACGCCTTGTGCCGCGAGAGATGCTCCTGCACAAAGCACAGAGACGTGCACTTTGGATGCGGAATTGCGGGGACGAAGCGAAGCCCACTTTGCTTGGCGTGAAAAATTCCGTTCGCAAAGATTATTTATGCAATTCGGTTTTTCACTTACACAAATCAACAGGGGCCAAAACACCCAACACAACGAAACCATGATTCATGCCTGGTGGGGTTGATGCTGGAAATGAAATAAGCGCAAGTTTCGCATGAATTGAGAAGCATCGAGTCAATAACTGAAACATGACCTATTCTGTTTACACTGGTCTGAGCTTCGTTCCCAGCACACCTTTATGGCACCGAAGCTGATGTGGGGGTAATTTATTTTCTATTCGATACTTTGATTCCAGAGGCTAATGATCACCTCAATGCCGTGTCATAATAATACCCACGAGTAAACGTCGGTACTAGCATGATTCTTGATACCCAGGCCTCAATCCCGAACTCACTATCGACGGTCCGTTGTACCCCGGATTTCTCCGAGAGCGTGTACGCGGCCTTGAAATGCTTTTCGCTCAATGTGAGTGTCTTCAAATTCGAGAAAAGGCGTTTTTTTTCTGACTAAATTCCGCAATACCACCGTGTCACGTTGCATGCCCTAGGAAATCAATACCAGGTCTGCATTATGTTGTTTTTTTGTGATTTCAGCAATTGTCGCTATTGCGATCAACACATTCTGTGAAAAACCCAACGGCGTGTAAATTTCGATAACGATGCTATTCTCCTACATCCACATAGTTGACTAAGATTGAGGCAATAATGGGTGAGCTTCGATTTGATTGACTACAGGTTTGATGATGATGACTTTTTGAGCGCGGTTCTCCCTTAGTACGATATTTTTTTTCTTTTTTTCTTTTTTTTCGTTTTTTTTTTTTCGGAAAATATTCTAGATAAAATGTGTTAATTTCCATAGTATATTGTGTGCATGGAGCAGAGATGGGCAAAAAGTGCGTAGCCGCGTAGAGAATTTAATACGCTACGCTACTGAGTAGCTACGCTCTCTACTCTACGCGACGCATACGCTGGCTCTCAGCGTAGCTACGGAGTAGCGTAGAGTAGAGAGCGTAGAGCTTGTATGCAATATGATCTCTATATGGATAGATAACCGGATTTAAGGGTATTTCAATGGCTAATTTTCGAACAGCCCCTGGTATGCGTGCCCAGCATTCTTTCCGAACCGTGAAGTCGCGAATTGCGTGCCTTGCAAACGCTTTAACCGTGAATGGCGTGCCTTAGATTATCAGACGCGCCATGTTAGGTGTTCCATTTAGGCAAGTACTACGAGTATTGCCAAGCAATGCACCTCCAATTTTCTTGACGCCAGACCCGAACTAGAGCTTTTGAAGGAGAGAAAGAAAGCTTTGAGCTACTTACTGACTACGATCTTGCGACAGATTATGAAGAAGAGCTGGAGGATAGTATGAACATCTTCCTGCAATAGACCACGGTCACCAGTGCCATGAATTCGCTTGCTCTCTTTTTCGAGCAGATGTTTGTACTTCTGACTTCATCTAATTATACCAATTTCTTACGTTTGTAATTAGCGCTTCTTGCTTGATGTTTCTATTCCCAGTAATACTATAGACTATACGACATCATTCATGATACATACCCAAATTTTGAGACACAGCTTCCTAAATTCTACTCTACGCAAAGTAGCTACGCATGCGTAGCGTAGGCCTTTTGAGCATCTCTGGCATGGAGTAGATCCTAAATCCACCCAACGACTTGGAATGTAGACTTGAAAGATCTCATTAGGGCTTCTAGCTATGCTACCAGACCCGCTATAATCTGAACAGCTTATAGCACCTTTCCGAAGCGATTTAAGTAATGTAATATCGATCGACACTGCCCGAGTGAAGATGATCTTGTCAGGGTTTGACTGGTTGTTGCATGTAGTTATGCAGCCTATGTGGTATGAGATGTTTTGGCGACTGTTAAACTTTCCGAGAATAAACAAGAAAATTTTGATAAATAGGCTAGCCCTTCATCATAGCAAATTTCTTTCATAGACATTGACTCACCGAGAATTGGAATCTGCTAATAGTATGTCCTTTGTTTCGGCTTTGTGAAGATTCTCGCTACCAGCAGGAGCTTAGCGTAAACATACAGATTCCATATTGATATCATAGTGGTACCATAGAGATGTATTTGTGTCTTTCCCAAACAAGAATGCAATTTCCCTGGCCATAAAGGGCAGATTGTGATTGCTTTTTACACACCAAAATCTTGTAATAGACCAAAAGATTGATGAGGGCCATACAATCCTAAAGCCAGAGTTTCTTCGGGACCCTGCCTTCACGCACAGAAGTCAACCATTACAACTTTTTGCCCTAAAACACTGCTTTGCGTTTGAGAGAAGAATTCTGTTTGGTCATGTACTACTGGCCTCAACAGTGTTCACAACGTTGATTATATACAAGCAAGTTCATACGACGATGTTTTTGAAGAACATCACCACGTCGAATAAATAGAGCGAGGCGAGCCGGTGCTGGTATGACAACCATGCCAAAACGCCCGAACACACGCGGTGATATGAGTAGCGGCCCCACTGGCGGCTTTTGTCCAATTTTTCTTCGTATACGACCTGCGCACAATAATTTGCCAAGATCAAAAACGTGCGTTCCGGGCCCAAGGGGTACTCGAGAGTCTCGTCGAGATTCCGCGTGAGGTCGTTTGTTTTCAATATCAAGAGAACCATACGCGGCATGCTTGCTAAAAGCGCCATCAAGTCCTCAAGCACACTTTGAGTATTGAGCTGCAGCTGCATATTGGCGACTTCCTGCAGGCTGCGCTTTTTCGAGATGTCATAATTCAAGGCATTGTCCGGATCACGACCCGTGATTGCCGAAGCAAAGATGCGGAACTTTTGGTCGCCCTCGACACCGCAAAATTTGTGCGCGTAGTGTTTCATTTGCGGTACGTTGTTATCCAAAACCGCCAACCAGAAATTCGCGTAGTCACGCTTCATCTGTAATGGAATATATCGATAGAGCCCGTGGTCGTAGAGCACGATCTCGAAATTGTGACCATTTTGCGATTCTCTCGGGGAAACCGCACGGATGGCCAAATTACCCAAGTGCGGGTCGCAATGAAGCCCGAATCCGGGCGCGAAAATCATCTTGTTGAAGATGTGCAGGAGACAAGCCAGAACTTGGCCCGTGTTTATGTGATGTTGTTTCATATACTGCAAATCGTCGAGCCGGGCGCCGGCAACGTACTCCATCACCAAGATGCGCTTATGTGCAGTGACAATACCCGGAACACGCAAAGCCGTGAGTTTTTGAAGCAGCTGGAACTCCTCGGCGGTTCTCTCGGCGTTAATTGCCTCATTGGTGAAGTCAAGCTCGACGTAGATCAGGTTCTGGAGCTCATCACCGAGCCATGTCATGGGATATTCAGGAAACACGCGGTTCATGAGAGAAAACACCGTCTGCGTCATGTAAACGTCCAAGGGCACAAATCTAGCAAGCTGCGGGTGCTGCACCTTGACCGCAACCTTTTCCCCGCTCTCTTTGAGCGTCGCCACGTGCACTTGTGCCAAAGACGCGACTCCAACGGGATCAGGGTCAAAATGAGAGAAAAAGTCGCTCATGGGTACACCCATATCACGTAAAAACATTTCTTCGATTTCTTCCATTGACGAACGCGGACACTTATCTTGAAGAGGCGTCATGGCGTCGGTCCACTCCTTAGGAAGAAGATACGTAAGCGCCAGAATATGTTGGCCTAGCTTGATGTATATGCCACCGTTTTTCTCGAGTGCTTTTAGCGTGATGGCCGCAGCATCTGTATGTGCATCGCATAGCACCTGTGAACGAACTTGTTCGTCCTCACACTCCTGGCCAAGGGCCCGGCGGTATATTTGGAAACATCTAAATGTAGCCACTGCCACCACAGAAACTCGGCCTGCGGCGTCCGCAACGTGGCGGGTAGTGTCGTGGACGGCGTCATTTGTTAGGTATAAGGTGACTCCGGCAATAGGTACCGCCACAGCAAACATGGGCCAGACCCGGGCGCGTTTGGGCGCGTTTATGGCGGTAGCAAAAGATCGGCAGTAGCGAGTGCGGGCCACGGGACGGAAGACGCGTGTGAACATGGTTCCGGCACGGATTTCGACGTGTGAAAGAGGGGGCGGGATAAATCTGGCCCGGAGAGTACGAATAGGTGGTCTAAAAAAGGAAAGTCGTGCGTGAATGCGTGGTTTGATGGGCTCTGTACGGAATTGAAGATTCGTGTAAAGCACCGCCCGAGCCGCCTCGCTGCCATGTGACACGTGACCCAGCGTGCGTTATTGAATTGCTGCGAAAACAAAAAGGCCGCAATGCATGCATGCGCACAAGATGATAAAACAGAAAAAAATAACAGAAAGCCCACATGCTCTCTTGAAGTGTCATGTAATGCAATCTCACCAGCATTGCCGAAAGAACTAAGCTTACTGAGCAGCGACTGTAGTCTACCTTTTGCAACCATAAATGCAGTTTCCGCCCAAATCTTTCGAAAACAAATCCTGATTGATCGTATCTCTTGAAATCTTCACAGGAGGGTTGAAGTCATGGGCCTTTTCCTCTTCTCTATGAGTCTGTGATAAATAATCGAGAGGAAGTTCTTATGATCTTGCGAAAATCGTACGCGGAAAATTGATGCGCACTCATATAAATCATGTATGAATATCATCGACTCGTTGAAGCATATTTTCAAAGTGGCGGATAAAAGCAGACTAAATCTTGCTGGCTATTATTTCTTTTAGACTCGAAGGTGTCAAATCAGTTGCCACCCCTGGTATTCAAGCGTAGTCAAGCGATGTGCACGCTTATTTGTGCTTATTTGTGGCCATGTGATTATCTAAAATAGTGTCACATGCTTATATCAGCCTCACCGGACTTAGACAAAGAGGGGAATACGTTTAATTCTGATCTCTACTTCGCCGAATTTTTATGGGCCCAGAAGGCTTCTTAAACACCTGGGAGGGGGCACATCTTGAAACACTTTTCCCGTTCTTGGCTGCAACATTGTGGAATACTAAGATGAAAGGTCACACATCAAACCGGCATGAGTGGGTCAAAAACAGAACAAGTCCAGACCCTTTTTTTAAGACCCAATATGGCTTTATTAAAAAAAGAATGACACTGAGGAATGACTGCGAATTCCTGGCGATATCACAACTCCCACCCATCTGTCGCTACTCACTAATTAAATGACGTTTTGTAGAAAAGGCCAGGCAATTCAGCAAGATGTAAATAATATCATTAGAAGTAAGTGAGCTCTAATGAGAGTCACTGGAACAAACCTTCCCTACAAGGGCGCGTTGAAATCGGTACCATTAAGCTGCCCCATTAACCCCTCGTCCTCCATCAAATCGAAATCAAAATTGGGCAAGCTGTCCCAGTCCATTTCGGGGAACGGCTCAAAATCTGCCGGCGGCTTCAGCGGCAGTATTGTAGCAGGAACAGGGGTTAAGGGTGGCGCACAGAGAGGAGGCGTGTATTTCGAAAGGCGGCCCAAAAACAGCGTGCGGGAGTCTCTATCGGCGGTTTCGGGAAACATGGCACTATGCTTTCTTTTCCGCAGCCCATCATCGCTGCGTGTGATTGGCTCCGAAGAATCATGCCCAAAGGGACACCTACTCGACGGGGCTCCTGACTCATTGGAATTCTTCATCTCTATTGATGACAGTTCCGGTTTTACCCCTTTGGGTGCTACTAAGGGCTGGGTACCTGTAACGGGGCACCCTCCGGCCCTCAAATTCAGCACTTTGCTAGATTGAAACACAGGGCACTGAGAGACCTCCATGCGTGTGGCGGACGTTTCGTACCCTGAACTTGACATGATGGGACATTTATCCAAGAGTCTGCCTGCACCCAAGGCTTCTGCATGAAGTTTTGCATACGAGCTAGCATTGAATCTTTGCGAGTTACGAATAACTGTCTGGTAAAATTTCCAGATCTTCGTTTTCAGCATTACCGCAGGGTTACCATAGTTTTCCAAAGCCTTCACTGTGCGATCAGCACTCAGCATCACGTCTTCTTTTCTGTAGACTGGAACTAGTATTGGCGCTTGCAGCTGACTAGTCAACATCGACACATACACCAAGTTTTCGTCTTTGCTTCCATGGGGCTCAGTATTGGGCTTGAATCTTATCAAGAGCCCGGAAACGAGATGTGATACACGTGCAAAGTTTTCCGCCACTATCGCACGCGCGTATCTCTCGTTGCACCCACTGGTATCGTTCAATAACACTTGCAAGCCATTGTTAAGCGTCAATATCTTGTTAAATAAAGCAGGAATGAGCACTGAGATGGCTGCGTAATCGCAATTATCCTCACTCTGTAAGAATATGATAGCCGTGAAGAAAAACTCGAGGTAGAGCAAGGTCACTATCGCCTCGAGACTTGCAATTGCAGAAAGTTTACCCACATACATCGACCGCCACTCGGCCATTTCATCAACGATGTCCAGAAATTGTACAACAGCCGTGCCATTTGCCCATGTCCCACAAATCCCGTTGCGAAGCAAAACTGAAGCGCGCGTTATCAAATATTGCGTCTGTATTGCCAATGACAACTTTTGTGACATAACTTTTTGAATTTTTGACCCAATTTTGTCTAGATATGCCACATGCGTACACGCAGACTCAACACCAGGAACAAGTACCAAAATCAGATCCAAAAGTTGATCGATATGTGTACCGTGTTTGAGATTTGGCAAGTGCCCAAAAACCGCGTTATTGGCCAATCGCAATACACTTTCCCATAGCAGACATATCAAAAGACCCAAATTTTTCTTTTGATACGATACGTCCCCAGCACCTTCTAGCTTGACTTGCGAGGGATCACACCATAGCTGGAGTATAGAATCATGTTTGCTCAAAGTCTCGAAAAGGACGGTGAGCAACTCGGTGAAACACTCACGCAAGTTAATTGAGAGTGTTGATTCATCATTCACAAGGCTGAGATGGTTGAGAGTTGTTACTAATAAACAAAATGGGGCCATCTGATTTTGAATCTCGTGGGTCGGCGGTGTGTCTGGTTTGAAAAGCAGGATTAACATTACCACAAGCTGTTGCCATAGTGTTGAACCTTCCGGAAAATCGCTAAGGTTTGTATTTTCTGATGGAAAGAGCGAACGGAATTGCACACCAAGGCTTTGAGGAAATTTTTGATGTAGGAAAAGATGTAGAACATCATCAACGATCAAAGCAAGCATCGCCATGTAAATTGTCTTCACTTTGAGCAGATTGATGACCTCTATGTGAGACAAATTGGGCGAAAAAGAGACCGCATCGAGCTTGGCTTCGGCTCCACTTTGCGAGAACAAGGCTAGAACTTCCAGCCTAAAAAATGAGAGAAGTAGTCTTTTCTCGGGATCTTGGTATTGATCAAGTTCAGGATCACTGTACGTGTTGATAAGAAACATGAGCTGTGGGTGAGTCATTTTCTGGGTGTTGGGAGCAGCTGCCAATATGCTACCCCACAATCTCTGGATCAGCTCTATCATGGCATAAAGGTCGCCAAACAATGCCCCGTTCCTGAGACTTGTCGCTTTCGGAATTGAAATAGACTCATCTTTTTCGCTTTTGATATTAGTGTCATGTGAACCATTCTCGTTTTCCTCGAGCATGAGGTTAAATTCACATGCCACTACAGGGCACTTGTGGTGGCCACAACCATTACTTTCCGTTGATTCAGATCGACTCAAACGTGCTGCACCGGGCTCCTGCCGCTGCTTTAAAAGACTGGTCTTGTATATGTGATACGACTTCTGCATATTGGTGATGCGGAACCAAAGGGCAGTAAGCTGTGGGTCGAGCTTTATGATATTTGGCCACGAATAGAGCAGAGTGACGGGTGAATGTGTTTGCCCCAGTATACTTTCTGTCTTTCGTACCCCTTTCATGGTGTATAGCATATCGTGAAGAACCGTAGGTCTAGTTTCAAGAGTGCGTCCACTAAGCTTGCTTAAAACGGTGACGGGTATCTTTTTTTCGAAATTCTCTCTTGATAATGGAGATGAAGTTGACACTCTTTTATCCAAAGCAGTGCTTTGAGATATTTCGAAGCCTTCTCTTGGGTTACTTTCCGGAAAATGCGAGGACCTTTTCTCGGCACCCAGAATACCATTCACATGCACATCCTGCCACATGGTAGTCTCCATATTCGCCCTGAAACCAGAGTTATTCGAGTTCTGCGCAAGCTGTGCACGCAAGCACCGGATTTCGCCCGCCTGAGCGTCAATTTTCTGCTGCATTTCTGCCCCAATAACGCTGAAGTCGGCCTTGTGAGACGCCTGAACAGATTCGGCCACAATTTTCAGAGTGTCGGCCCATTTAGGGGCAACATACACACACAAATGCCCTACATTGTTCTTAACACACCCGGAACACGGCCGGGCTTTATCACAACGCACTTTGCGCTTTTTGCAGTTAAGACACGCGACTGGGGCCCGTGTGCGGGGCCGTTTGCTTTTTTCTTCCGCGTCTATCATCAATGGGAACTATGTCTGAACCAAATCAAGATTAATTATATGCAGCTCTTTCTGCTAAAATCAGCCCGAACAGAGATTTGTGGGAAATTAGCTGTCAAGAATGGTGTGTTTGATGAGACTCCAGTCAGCGTTGTGGCGATAGAGGCTAGACGGTGCGTAGTGTTTAAATAGATGTTTCGGCTGGTAAATCCCGTTTCTTCGATGAGGTTTATTGTATTTCGACGTGTTATGCAGTTTTAATGCCACCGAATATCTGGTCTGGTCTGACAAATCAGATGGTTACTTACCTGAGTAAAGTCTGGGGAAGGTGAAAGAAAACACAAAGAATCAAGGAAAATCTAGTTATCGAAAGGTTCTAAAAAGCAAATTTCCTATTTTGTCACACGACTCAATCAAAATAAGGCTTGTTTTCGACGCAAATGCAGATTTTGCAGATTATTAGACCGGTTTAGAAATACCGATATCTGCGGGATTCGTGCGGCCCGCATCGCAGAGGCGGCTCGGAGAATCCGTGTTTGAACTTATTCTTTAGTGCAGGATACGTAACAGATATCCGCTGGATCTGAGTTCGGCTCAACGAGTACTTCTTCACTCTATCAGTGACATAAGCTAAGTTCTTCTCTGTTCTAGCATCCATGATGTTACCATGTTTGGAAAACCCTCTATTATGGTAAAAACCCTATCTATGTCAACTACTGTACTAAATACAATTTGCCTGAGAAAAGTTTTTCTCAGCCCGGGCGTCGACGCTAGGTCGTGTAAACCTCAACGTTTGGTTTTTTTTTTCGTTAGTCATGTATTGGTACTATACATAAGGGACACAATCGCGAGACATATGTGCCTGAGAGGAGCGTGGCTCCCAAACCCCAGGCATCGGTGAGGGGTTATGTGAAGGTCGAACTACATGCCGCAGAGGGGCCTATTATTCGATTCTGATGGGTTTGTTTGGCTAGTGTGGTGGTGTGGTTGGTAGTTTGGCTTGCTTAGTTGTGGCTTAGAAATGTTTTCCATAATTGACTTTGTAGTGATTCATATTGTTTGGAACGCCACGTGATTATTAAAATTGAGACCTCTAGGTTTCACAATCCGGTGTTCGGCGCGGCGCGGGGCCGTTTAGTAAATATTCTCGAGCTGCATACCATTTAACAAAATCGGTCTGGAAATTTAATGATTATAGAAATGTCCGGGAAACATTCAAAAAAATTGAAATATCGAATTTTCTGGCGAAATACAGAAGTGAATATGATCACTCAATTGCTGTTTTTCCCTCTGTTCGGCGCAGAAGCTTTGGCCTGGTAATGCACGGACTGCACACCGTAAGTGATGAAATCAGATCCTAAACCTCGTTGGAGATGTCCTCCTTTTGGTGATTCAGGCAGGCTTGAAAAAAAGAGAGAATTCTGGGGAAATTTATCTTCTAGATACCCGTCTTCACAGTTTGACTCGAATTCGTCGCTTTCTTGGATAGGTGCGAATGTACATTGAAGCGCCAGAATCCTAGTTTCAAGTTTTCTATTTGATTGCATTCATGATCCGATAGAAAGCTTACTTGCCAGTATAGTCAGATAAGTTCAACAAGCATATCTTGATTTTGAGCTTTTATTTGAGCTACGAAAAGCTGGCATGACAGACACGGCTGTGAAAGGCATGGCAAATTAGTTCACTTCGCCTCAAGCCTTCTTTGTAAAGTTTCTCTCCCAACCTCAAAATGATCTATCCCGGTTTTACTTTGAACCTGCTTTAGGCCTAGGAAATTTCACTCTCTGGAATGTGATGTAAAACACGAACAAGTACCATATCGAGCCCTGAATATTTGAAGACACCATAAGAATTCATGTATGATTGATCTTACTTGTGCATTTGGAAAAAGGGGTTTGAATAAGAGATTTGAAAGAAAGTAATGATGAGATAAACTCCAGTCAAGTCTCAACTCTTCGTGCGCCACTTGTATTTTCTCACAAAAACAGACTCATGGATTTGGCTTGGCTAGGGCGTTTTTTTGGCGGTAGTTCAAGAAGATTTATTTTACTCTATAAAAATGAACCGTTGTGGTTTTTCGCTATTTTCACTGTAATGATCATCGGGATCTCTTGAGTGTTTAAGTAATGATGGGGCTCCTCCTACTTTGAGTAACCGTCTGATTGTAAAATCGCCGTCGGTAGTTACCGAATTAGAACAATGACTGCCATGTATGCATTAGGCCATTCGATACAAAGCGGTATTGCCCGGCATTGTGTTCTCACCAGAGGAGCATCTTGGCTTAAACAATAAAAATGGATGACATTGCATTGCATGATCAACCGCCAATGAAACCTGCTCGATTTCTAATCACGTTTAGATTTGAAACAGGCCCCCACTCCTTTAAATCGGACATATCGGTAACCTAGGGCTGTTGCGTATACACAGACTTGTGTTTGGATAAACACTAAAAAGATATCCAGCTAATTTCATTCGAAACCTGTTGGTAACCAAATAAAGAAAAATGAATACAATATATCGAAAAGAGCCATTGCTCTGGTTGATAGTGAGTATACTCTCTTTTTACAGGTTTATCAAGTTGCTGAACCAACAATGATGACCGGCTCCAACTTACTCACAAGACTTTTGTTCATAAATATGGTGCATTGTTATGTCCTGTAACATCCTGCCATTGTATTCGGGATGGATTTGCATTGTGAAAGGTGCGTTGAAAAGAAACAAACAAAAAACAAACAAAAATAACTTCAGCAGACTTCTAAAGAGTTTCTTCTGGCTCAAAAGCTATAAAAGACTTGAAATGACCTTCAAGAATAAGTCTTTAACGCGAAATGATTGTTACTCAAATATTGGCATTGAAAGTTTTTACGGTGGCCGTTGCGATCCGGATTATAAGTGCTCAAACAATAAACGAGAAATCAAACGCTGGCAAATATCTCGATGACATAACAGAGTATGCGAATATCAATAAACGGCTGCCGGTTAAGGCCGAACACTCAACCATAACCAAAAATTTTCCATTGGAAGTCTCTGTTTTGGTTGATGCCAAAGTACCAAGTGACTCTGTGCCACTTCTCAAGCTTGTGCATGCTTATCACAGCAAAGACGAAACAAATGACGAGCTTTTGGAGATGGATATTTCTTATGGTCAGATAATTTTCGACGCCAATGTGTTGCGCAATCTGTTGATTGATTTCCATCACGACCTCAAATTATACATGTGTTCAGAAGGGCTCGAGTTTGAAAGGTTTGCCGCCGACTATGGTGGTCTCGAAGAAAGGTTCATGAAAATCTCGACAGAAATGCAAGAGCTAGATGACACAAGAAACCTTTTAGTCAAGAAAGTCAAAGATTACTATAACAAGGTCAGCTCAGTGTTGCATTTGTTGGAGGTCCTATGCGGTCTAAAACTCAAGCAGCTGGAATCACAAACCAACTCTGTTGGCTCGCAAGATTCACTCAATATGACCCAGAAGTCCGAGTTGAAAGCAAAGGCTGCAAATCTTGTGGATGTGGAGTTGTACTTATCAGATTTGGCTGAAGTGCATCGCAAAACGCGGTTTCATCCAGACGGATTTGGCTCAGGCGCGGAGGAGGCAAATACTAAGTTTGAAACCGTCATGAAGGAGGCTCTGGAATTACGTTTTGGTGCTACGCCAATGGCAAAGGTCACCGAGGAAGATTTAACCCGAGTGGAGGAATCATTGTTCCGTTTGAACAGTCGAAGAAAACATTTCGCACCCACAAAAAGCGAAATTGAAAGCGAAATTGAAAGCGAAATTGAAAGCGCAATTGAAAGCACAACCGAGGGCGCGTCTAATGCGGACTTGATGATTGATTCCGGTGTGGACTCAGAAATTGCAGCACTTGCAAAAACTCGACTGCGGTTTGTGGTGACATTCATTATAGACAGACTCCGTCTTGTGCGCGACTGCTTAACCGAATGTTCTGGGACTACGACTTTGGGGTTTCATCTATACGATTCCTTATTTTTGCGCTTACGCGGAGTATGTGATGATATTAGGGCACAACTTTCCGCTTCCGAAGTTCCTGACAAAAGGTCAAAGAGGCTTCTCAATTATCTTTTGGAAGCTACAAACTTTCGGCTCGTCCAAATGCAGGGCCGGACAATATCCGATATGGCGGCTGCGAAAAGCACGTCCAAACTTTCCGAAGGTGTGTCACCGATTACTTCGAAATCGCGTATTCATCCTTTGGACAAGATGTCAAGTGTGAAAGGTGAACTCGAAAATACGTTGGCTGTGTTGAAAAGACTCCATGATGGTCATTTGGCGCTAAAGAGCGACGAATTGAGAGAATTGTATGAACGCCACAAGACTAGGTGGGAAGGTATGTGCAATTATTTGCAGGGGAGAAACTGGTACTGGAATCCACAGCTGAGTGAGATCAAGGTGATGGAATGCGAAGTTGGCGGTATATTGAAAACTTTGAAGCACTTCTTGGGCGATGCTCCAAGAAGGAAAAAGAATGTTTCAACACAGGCGGCAGAAAAAGGGCCAGTTTTGACATTGGAATCAGAAGAGACCGAGGAGGACGATGACGCACCCAAAAACCAATGCCGTGAAGCGTTTTGGGGATGTTGCCTATGATGAGGTTTGTTTGAAAGGAATTCCGAAATATCTAACTTATTTGCTTTTATCATACCTCCATATTTTTCTTTGACTGTCTTGTAGCCTTACCTTGTGAACCGGCAATTTAGGATGGAGACGTTCTTTCTTTACAATCAGATGCTGGCACTCTGTAAATTCAGTGCGTCTAAAATTGATCGGAATCAAATAAAAAGCTGCTTTTAACTTTCTGAGCGCGCCTAATATAGGTCCCAATTAGTCACATCTTTCTACCGCTTACTTTACTTTTACAAAATCTTGCATTGACTCGAATTCGAAGGCAATTTTACTCCTGTCATCCCAAGACTGATTTTTTTTAAGAAACAAATTGTATTAACAGGAAATTGCGGTAAGACGGTCAAAAGTCTATATATCTATAGACAAAAAACCTGCATACGTCTGGTTGGTTTCCCATTGCCAGCTATTTGCTACTTTGTTCATGAAATTCTCTCACTCTCTCACTCAAATATTATACTACTATTCCAGTACTCTTCAAGAGCCCTGTTAAGGAACATTCATCTATCATCGGCTTTTAACATGCCCATCAGCCAATGGCTTTCCGTTTCTTTCCAAAATCGCCACAGAGCCTTACCACTCGTACTCTGTGAGCTTACCGCACTTATACTATTATCTGCGTCCATTGTTACTTGAACCAACGCGCTAGTCCTCGCGCTCATCCTAGGCCCCACCCTGCATCCTTGCTGCAATTCCGACACCAGATGACGCCTTCTCGCGTTCATTCCGGTCCGTTCTTCTCCGCGTCTACGCCATGCCGATTCTTCAACCCGGAAGGGTGCGGAAGGATACAGGCTACTCATTCTAAAATGTTAGAACTTAAATCACTCTTGAAGCACAAGCTTTCTCAAGTGCTCATACACTGCCCGACCCGCCCGAAGACACGACGGCGCCAGCCTAAAATGTTACCTCCTACTGATCATTTCTAGTAAGAGACCTGACTCGAAACTGGCCCGGAAGTTAGGTAGAAGAGACGCATGAATGCGGGCGTCGCGGTTTATGGGACAGCTTATCAAGGCCAACCCTCGCGACGGCGCAGCACACTATATATATCAACCCGGCTGCCTTAAAAAAAGGTGGAGGGTAGTCATCGTCCGAAAACATTTCTTTTCTCTCCCCCTGTATTAGGAAGGAACCTAGTTATGAATATAACTCGTTCCGACCGAATGGCTGGGGGTTGGGGCCTCTGGGGATTGGGGCCTTTGGCCCTCTCTCAGTCATTTTAAGTGTGTATAAGTTTTTTTAATGATCCTTCCGCAGGTTCACCTACGGAAACCTTGTTACGACTTTTACTTCCTCTAAATGACCAAGTTTGACCAGTTTCTCAACCCAAAGCCGGGTCGCCCCGGCTTTTGTGTCCAGTTTTTGCGTTCTTGTATATAGTACGAATACACGACTAAAGGAAAAAAAAAAAAGGACGGGGAGCCAGAATTGCTTACCTAGCTCTCCACAAAACTATATTGTAAAAAAAATTAGCTTGGTATGAAGACGTGTGATTTCCATCTTCTCGTTGGCCCAACATCACACATTACTTCGTCACTCTTTCAGTCTTTATTTCTTGGAATTACTGAAGATATATTGCGTAAAGAGTAGGTTCTTTTTTCAAATAGGATACGTAGCGAGCGCTGATTATTTAAGTCAAAAGGGCGCAGAGAAACCCGTGCACCATAACACCAGGACAACTTCAAGCCTTCAGAAGTGTAATCAGATTGTATAGGTTTGGGCCGATAGTCACCCAAGTTAGAATCAAATCGCATAAACATGTCTGCCGGTATTCCAGTACGCCTACTAAACGAAGCGCAGGGTCACGTGGTATCTCTTGAACTCACGACAGGAGACACCTATAGAGGTAAACTCATTGAAAATGAAGATAACATGAATCTTTCACTAACTGACGTGACGCGGACAAAAGGCCTCACGGGAGAAACATCATTCATGAGCCAAGTTTTTGTGAGAGGCTCAATGATTCGTTTTGTGAGTGTGCCAGACATTTTACGCAATGCTCCGATGTTTCTAATGAAACCAGGCGACAAGCCCCGGCCTCCAGTGAGAGGACCACCTCCAAAGAAGCCGAGATATTGAGGAGGAGCAGCACACAATGCTACATGAGCACTTCGGCGATAGCCTTTCGTTGATCGATTCGAGTCTATCATTGGGTAATTGTAGCCACTTACATAGCTAATATATATCATTGAAACTGTCAGGAATAAGCCTGGACAAATTGATTGAACGTGAGTTACTCGAGTCGAGCTAATATAACAATAGTTGATTGAGCTAAAACAAGAAAAATTACGATAAAAACTTGATGAGAAAGTGATGAGTGCGCCTTAAGAGGGGAAAAACTGACTACCCTCCACCATTTTCTAGGGCGGCCGGGTTGATATATATAGTGTGCGGCGCCGTTGCGGTGGTTGGCCTTGAAGGGCTGTCCCACAAACCGCGACGCCCGCATTCATGCGTCTCTCCTACCTAACAGAAACCGCGCAACGGTTTATCTCATCGTGACGAGCTCCTCGGCGGAGGTTGGGTGAATAGCAACGCAGTTGTCGAAGTCCTTCTTGGTAGCCCCCATTTTGATTGCAACACCAAAGCCTTGCAAGATTTCGGCTGAGGCGTCTCCAACAATGTGCAAGCCCACAACCTTCTCCTCTGGACCAGCGCAAATGATTCTATAAGCAGTTGGCGTCTTCTCCTCATCAGAGTCCAACATGGCATAGTACATACCGGTGAACTTGCTGTTGTAGAGTTTAATGTTGTCCTTGCCATACTTCTCGATGGCTTGCTTGCTTGTCAAACCAATCGAGCCCGCTTCGGGGTGAGAGAACACAACCGAAGGTATGTTTTCGTATTCCAAGTGGTCTTTAGCAAACTCATCCCGACCAGAAAATAATCTGTTGGACAACTTACGTCCAGCAGCGATTGCGACTGGTGTCAACTCGTAATTGCCAACCACATCTCCCAAGGAAAAAATCTTGCTATTGGAAGTCTGCTGAAATTCATCGACGATGATGTGTCCCGATTCATTTGTCTTGACGCCAGCTTTATCTAAGCCAATGTCGAGTAATGCTTTTCTCCCGACGGTCCAAAGCAATGTGTCCACCTCCAAAACGTCGCCATTACCCAAGTACACCTTTTTCTTGTCACCGCTTTTCTCAACCTTGGTAACGCTACCAGAGTTCTTGATCACATTAACACCCAATTTGTTGACGTAGTGATCGGTAATTGTAGTCTGGATGATGTCGTCGAAGGCTCTCAACACTGTGTCACCACGAGCGACCAAAGTGACATCGGTTCCAAGACTTTGAAAGACACCTGCAAGCTCGACTCCAATGTAGCCGACACCAACAACCGCAACAGATTTAGGCTGCTCTTTCAACTCGAAAAAGCCGTCCGAGGTGATACCCAACTCGGATCCCTCTACAGATGGAGGAATCACCGCATGTCCACCGGTAGCGATGAGAATCTTGTCAGCAGAAAAATTAAGTTTCTCATCCTTCTTGAACGATTTTGACAAGAATGGCACTTCCTGGTCGGCAGTAAGGGTGACTTCAACGTCACCGTTCTCGTTGGCGAAAATTGCTCGTCCGAAGACGAAATCCACACCCTCCTTTTTCAAGTTTCTCTCGTAGATACCATTCAACCTGGTCACATAAGCGTCTCTCTTTTCCTTCAATTGCCCCCATTTGAAATCGCCATGCTTGACATGATGGTCCTCATCAGAAAGGCCATACGCCTTTAAGTGCTCTTTTTTGTGAGCGAGATCAGCAGCGTACCACATCACCTTCTTTGGAACACAGCCAACATTCACGCAGGTTCCTCCGAGCTTGTTATACTTACTTTCGACGAGAAGGACCTTTGCACCGTACAGAGCGGCACGGCGAGCAGATGCCACGCCGCCTGATCCACCACCGATAACTAAATAATCGTAATGTTTCGCAATTACGTCTTGAACTGGAGCCATGGTGAGATGTCTGCTTATAGAACTGAGTCTATAGAAGGGGTTTTTGATAAAATGCTTTGACTGTGCAAACATTACCCACTTATGTATGCTTGTCGGGCCAGCCCAGCCTCTTACGCGCCCCCGAGTGGTGTGCACATAACACGTGATTTGAATTCACATTGTATGTCGGCGCACCTATCTTTAGTTGCTTTTGATGAAAGCACAAGTAGTCACGATAAGTGTTGCAGAATAGGTCTTGGGCGTCGAGTATAATGACCATACTCTCTATAAGCGATCATCGATGCAGTGCTGGTTACCAAGATCCAAGATCCTTTTCCTCGGTCAACTGACTAGGATCTGCAAGGGTGGCTTGGTAAGTCCTAATGAGGATGGTTAAATCACACAGCATTATCACACAATGGGTTTATGTGAAACTCAGAGTGGGGTCATCTGAAACAATGGATCTCGCTGAATGCTCAATGCGGAACTTAGGGTTGCTCATACGTCTCAGTCCTTATAAAATACTGAGGTTTTCCACATGGTGCACTTAGTTAAAAGGCTAACCAACCTTTTAACTAACCGTTCACCAATCCTTCAAACACTTATAATACACAAAGTTAGATGTAGGTTGATCCATACCATTCAACCGCACTAACTATAAACATTCAACATGTAAGTTCCTGCACCTTTCCACTGAGCAACTTGATATGCAAACAAAAAGGATACACCTGCAGGTATTCATTAACACGAAGATGTTAACATCACAATAATAACAGCTTAATGTGTCATGAGGTATGTCGCACGAAGATGACGCATCTGAAGTGGGGGTTAGAAAGCAACACCCATTAAATAGAATAGATGTTGGTAATTGCTCGTTTTCTCTCTCGCTGCGTTTCTTCGAAATTTAGCGACTGTAATAGCTAGCAAGCTCTTTTCTTCTGGCTCATCAAAAAATCGGGGGTTCTGCAGGATCATCATAGGCCTCTTTAAGGCGTTGCTTCAAAAGTCCAATAGTATAGGCTAGTACTTCCGGATGGTCTTCGGGCTCAGCATCAGATCCTTCGCTGCCGTAAGAACCCGTCTGCTTTTCGTAAGAGGATGTGAGCCATGAGTTTGTCATGTCTAATAAATCCAGGTTGTCCATGGGCTGATCAAAAAACCTCTTTTCACACCCTGGCGCGTCGTTCGCTTTGGAGGTAAGCGCAGTGAAAGTTTCTTTTGCCACTTTCAATTCTTCTTCGAAGGCTTTGTCTTCTGATAAAAGTCCTAATATTTCCTCCTTATCCTCATGAAATGCCTTTTGTGCACTGAAGGAGTTGTCGCATGCGGAGTAAGATGTGTTGTTGGTGATACATTCCTGATTGATATTGTTGGAGTAGCCAAATAATTTGTGAAGAAACTCTTTTTTGTGAAAGACTTGGACTTTTCGTTTTCCAAGTAACGAATGATTTGTTGTGAAAGCCCTCTCTTGTGTCACATTTTGCTGCTGCTGATATAGCCACAACTCCTTTTTTTCGGTATCCTCGACATCAAAGTAGTTTGGTGGCGATGTACAGGTTCGTAGTTTTTCGAAGTTTTGCATGATAACTTTGAGCTCGCCTTTTGTATAGTGCGGTATCGAGATCAAAAGAGAAGGTCGTTCAGCGTCACCAAGTTTCGGGTCAGGCTTGGTCTCCGCAAACATGGTCTCATTTGCCGCATCTATGTCGTCTTCCAGATGATCGGCCGGATCCTCCAACGAATCGTCGTCGAAGATGATATCCGCGCTGACCTTTTCGGCGGATTCCCACGCCTTTATCTGCGAGTTCTTCACTAGAGCCGTGGCGCAGCCGGAGAAATTGTCGTCTTGAGAGGATGCAAAAACCGAGTAGTCATAATTCGACAGAGCAGTTGGCTTCCGCAATAAAAACGGCCGCGGGTTCGAGGGCGCCCTCCGCAGCTGCTGGAGGTTCAACAACTTTCTTGTGGTTGCCGCAGTCGATGACACACCAGTGACACGCAGCTCTGCAGGCCTTTGTCTCGACACAGTATATGACGGCCGAGCGTGATTCATCTGCTGCTGCACGCGGCGAATATTGTTGCTGGGCGTGCTCAACATCAGAGTGGATGAAGACACCGTGCGTTGGCTGACATTGGGTAGGCTATTATATGAAGTATCGTTTAAAGTATGCGAAGAGACTCGACGCCGTGGTATAGTGAGCTTGCTTTTATCGTCAACCATGGAGCAAAGCGGGATTGAATTAAATGCCTAGTATTCTGCTGCGCAAAACAGAAGGCCATCAAGACAGCCAGTCGGTACGGCATAGACAAATCATGGGGAATCGCTTTGTGTGCAGGCACTATTGACTTATCGCAGTATTTGCAGCCTTGCCGGGCGCGCACAATGTTGGGCGCTTCGTTTTGAGATAGGTGCCTTCAAACTTGAGTAGACAGAATGACTTCAAAGTGAGTAAATCAGTTATTGAATTCTTCATTTATGGTGAGCAGAATTATTCACTTCTAGTATGAGAACTTTGGCATGCCTATGGAAGAACCTGACACGTATGGTGCATACCCTGCCTTTTTTGTGTTGGGGCGAAGGTAGATGGTTACCAAAGTTTTCGCCACACTGTGAAAGACTATTTCGTGAGAAAATTCAAAACATATTTCCATTTCTCTTCAATAAAGGAAGAAAAGTTTTAAAAAATCTGAAATTCGAAGCGTGATTGATCGACTGCTAAGCGCCAGGCACATTATGACTACCGTGGCCGCGTGGCGCCGGCACTCTCACGAGTGAACTTTGTGGCCTGCACACTGCATGTATCTACACCGAAACCAGATTGTGAGTTTCGTATCACATCTAGTGTTTCGAGGCAGCCTGTCTTATAGGTTTTGGAATATCCATGTGAAGAGAGTCGCGTTTATTCAATAAGAGTCTACAAGAATTGGTCTAATTGAAACGACCGAATTTCAGCCGAAGCGTGCTGTCGCACCACCATGAGGGCTCGAGCCCTAATTTCTGGCATACAAGTGCGGAAGCTCTGTGCCTCGCACGCTTGAAAATTTCTCGCGCCAGGTACTCGCTATCAGAGAAAAAAATCTTACATCCTCACAAGCTAGGTACTAGACGCAACACTCGACAAGATGGCTACTGAATTGACCGTTCAATCTGAGAGAGCTTTCCAAAAGGTATGTTCACCTCAGCTCCCACTTGCATAGCGAATGAATGTTATAGCTTATCGTTATCGTCTCCAGAAACTGCTGTCTTGATGAAGATCGGAATCTGCAAATGTCTCTTGAAGGAGGTACAAATGACAAAGAACAATCGCCTTCAAAGCTCTAGACCACACATATCGTTGTTTTGATGAATGTCCCCTTTTGGCGTTTCCATGGATGAGCCAAGACCTTTGACACCTATGCATATTTGCATGCTATACGAGAATTGAGAAAGACTAAATAATAGTTTGGGATATAATACTAACTCAGTAGCAACCACACATCTTCACCAACCCTAAGACCAAGGCCAACAAGAAGGCTAAGAGATGGGTCAAGGAGGTCGGTTTGGGTTTCAAGACCCCCAAGGAGGCCGTTGAGGGTTCTTACATTGACAAGAAGTGCCCATGGGTCGGTGACATCTCCATCAGAGGTAAGATCATGACCGGTACTGTTGTGTCCACCAAAATGCACAGAACCATTATTATTAGAAGAGACTACCTCCACTTTGTGCCTAAATACAACAGATACGAGAAGAGACACAAGAATGTTGCCGCCCACGTGTCCCCAGCTTTCCGTGTGCAGGAGGGCGATGTTGTCGTTGTTGGCCAGTGCAGACCTTTGTCTAAGACCGTTAGATTCAACGTGTTGAAGGTGTCCGTCTCTGCCGCCAAGTCCAAGCAGTTCACCAAGTTCTAAGTACATATCCGAGAAATCTGTGTATTAATGTTACATTAACAAAGTATTCATGTTTTTAGAAGCAATTAAATTAAAGGATTATTATATTTTAAGAGTTGGATGGCACCTCACGCCGCCCCACGCTTATGGCCCGCTCGCCCCACAAGTTCAACATCTCCACCAACTTGCCCTCCGTGTGAAGCTCAACAAATTCGTCTGCTCCTCCCTTACTTAGCGGAGAGGACTTGCCCATAATCACATTCGGTACCGTTGTTCGTTCAGAAACACGGCCCACGTATTCTTGGAGCTCTTGGCCGTGCTTGTGCTTGTCCAACTCGACGATCTGAGGCTCTGGGGTGATGCTGTAATTTTCCTGAAGAAGCTTTTTCAACCGTTTCGAGTGGGGGCAGTATGTCTTGGAGAATATCGTCATGGGCGCCAAAGCGCGGATCTGGAGGAATTCCTTTGCCGGGTCGAAATCTGAGTGGTCCTCGTCACCAGGTTTCAGCTTCTCCGCTGAGCCCCCCAGTTCCTCCTTTACTTTTTCCTTCAGGATCTCACGATTTATTGCATCGTCAATAACGGCGTTGTTTTGGGAATTAATCAATGTTTTTTCCGTGGACATCAGGCCCACCAGCGTGCTGGCCCAGTCATACTTGTCTTTGCTATGGAGTAAAATTAAAAATACACCAAGAACTGCCAACGAAACCACCAAAAATTTCACTCTTTTGCCGCTGCTGGCCATTGTATGATAACTCAAGTCAGGAAATAAAGCAGAATTGACGTATTTTTAATACTTTGGTTTAGTTTTGTGGCCCACCCGCTAGAAAAAAAGACACCAGCGTGTCCTGGACGTGTTCAATTGGACGTGTTCAATCGGTTTGCGCGTGCAGCGCAAATTCCAGGCAAGCCGCATGGGGCTGCGGAGTGTGCGAAAATATCAACGTTTGGCCTACTATTATTCAGCTTCAAAAGCACGTTTTTGTCAAAAACTTTCGCTATCATCTAAGTGAACTGTTTGATTTCCCGAAAGAATGACCAGTATACTGATTGGTTTCCTGTTAGTACGATTTGTTTCTTAAAAGATGATTTTTTTTTATTTTACAATAGCAGTTAGCGTGCCCTGTTCTTCCCCCTTTCTTTCCGCCTTGGTGCGTTCTCTTTTCTCAGAGGCCCATCCGTCTCTCATCATTGCCCAGAAAATTGCGCGTTTTTCAAGGAAAAAAAAAGGAGCATTACTTTAAAATTTGTTGACAAAATTTCTTACATTCGCATTCTAAGCCTCATTCTAAGCTTTTCGTTACAACGTGCTCTTGAAGCTCGGAAATAAAGATTTTCAATGAAAATTGAGCTTTTTTTTTGCAAAACTAAACGTTTAAAATCATTGCTCTTCATTCCAGCGACAACCGCCTACAGTGGTGAATTCCGTTGCAGCTGATGGCCGGACGGACCAAACCAAAACGACGGCCCTGACTGGATCTGGACCTGCTTTGTTACCTTGCTCAAAAACCATCTACTCTTCAATATTATCACCGAGTTCGCCTGTACCTGG
>JAKTUB010000335.1:13734-39051 GCA_030556465.1 Metschnikowia picachoensis | reverse complement strand
CGTCCCCAGATACCGGGCAGAAGCCAGAGACGCCGTCCTGGTTTTTATTCCGAAGAGTAAATTAAAAACAGCGGTTAAATGAAGAAAAATACGGACAAGTTTGCACTTTATATACAGGGGCTAACATTAGGAGGAAGACCTGAGGCTTGGGAAAGTCGGGTACTCCCTTTTTTTATTTATTCTTGCTTGATGAGAGCGTCCTATAATCTTCTCCATGAGAGATCTTGTTTCGCTAAACGACGCCAGGGGTGAATTTGCGATCTATTATGGGGTTTCCTATATGTTGTATAGTTTTTGCGATTTTTGAGGTGAGACTGTCACATACTTAAATCGTTCTGTAAAGTGATAAGTCCCTTGAAAAAAATCCTAAAAAAGCGATAAAAAAATACATTACTCATAAAATTTATCAAATTTAATGAAAAAAAGTTTCAATATTCATCTCTTGAGCATCGACTACGATGCTAGGTTGTCTCTATGATCTTGGATGTACCTAAACGTCCTTGCTAGTACCCACCTAACTCGTCGGAAAGACCAGAGATGGTGCCACAATCCCTCAGCTGTCTCATGGTTTTGAGTTCAGCCTGAATTCGATTTAAAAGCACGGTCATACTCATTGCTCGCGTCATGTGTCATCAAGTCATGCACGGTGCATAGCTCGAGTGGGAAGTGGCACTTTCATTTGAGCCGCACGAATTTCTTTTTTCTTCATTTTTGCAGCCAAGCATGCCATATATAAAAAGAGGCAGTAATTCCCTTAAAGTAAGTCTCGCGAAGTTTTTTTATCGCTCTTTACCATCTCATTTATATCCTTTTGAAAACAGTCGCTTGTCTTTTGCGTGAACTTCAGATTTTCCGGGAGGGTTCCATGACTCAATCAGCAATAAGCAAACATGGAATCCATCAAAACTAATTTGAATCTCTCTCATGAGGTCGAGCAACAGCTCAAGCGTGTCAACTTACTTGCTGGTCTGACAAAAAAAGATTCAAAGTGGATCCATGATGCACGTGTCACATCGCTGGAGCTCTTGCGTATTTTGCCCTTGCACAAGCCAGGAGCTAATCAAAACCTACTTGAGAAGTTCGCTCAGTTAGTTAAAGCGAGTCCAGAAGATAAAATACTCCAATCCAACTTTGCTCACGTGACGTTCTTGCACTTGTTTGACACACAATTATACGTGCATTTAAGGCAAGCGCTTGCGTCAAATGACACAACTGAAGTCAATTCCGGAGCATTCATTCTCCCGCAATGGTGGCCGAAATTTGGAGTGGGCCCCGAATCGTCAATATTCGCAAGTCCTTTCGATTTCAAACATGATTTAGGGCGCTTTGTGGCAGAATATTCCACGCAGGTTCATACACTTATACAACTGGTGGTGGAGATTTGGAACCAGATTTCTGTGCTCATTACAAGTACAGTGCCTCCGTGGAATTGCTTTGCCGCTTTGATCTCTATCTTTCTGAGAAGCAAGGCACACCGTGATCTCGCTACTTTGATATTGTGCCACGACGATAAAGCCGTCAATGTACTCCATCGCCAGTCTGTGCTGGCTCCATCAGCGTCTAATCAACGTTATGCAAAATTTCTTTTGGAGTTGTTGTTTATAAGACCTGCTGTCTTCGGCCTGTTGTCAGCATGTCACAAGTACCCAGGTGCCACCCGCTTGATCCAGTTGTACTCGCCACAGCAGCAGATTGCGTTTGAGGTCGCAACAAATTCGCCATTCCGGTTTGTGTTTGACTTGCTCAATCATGCGTCGGGGACTCTTTGTTACAAGAACGCCGTTATAGTTACGGGGATTTCAGTCTGTTCTTACAAGCTTGGATGGATGAGCTCAAGATCCAGTCTCAATGAAATTTACAGTGAATTCAACAAGTACTCAGGTGTGAGCTCTCTTTTGGCAGCTTTGACTCAATTTGGCTGTATCACAGCTGAGTGCCTCATGGAAAATTACGGCGACCGGTCGTGTTCTTCGATGTATTTCAAGTCTCAGAATGTTTTTGCACTCTCTGCATTGCCGCCATTGGCTAAACCCAACTATTTTTTTTGTGAGCAAAAATCTGCGCCAGCCAACGAGACCTTGGCCACCTTGATGAGTTTAGACGAGTTCGACGAGTTACACAGGAGCCTTATGCATATATTAAGAATGATCACTATGATCATCGACAGCGAATTGAGCCAGCTGCTTGGCCTGACGCCAAATGAAGTGCTTGCTCAAAAAGTGTACACATGCAAAGTCCGGCCCATTTACTTGCTCATACTTTTAGCACTTAAATGCAACGAAAAAGTCAGTGAGCCTAGCTTGACAGCCCAGAAGTCTTCAGAGTTAGTTCTTGAGATCGGAGAAAAGCTTCTTTCAGTACCTGATCAGGCACTGGCATGGACGACATTATTCAATAGCGCCACCGAAGGCAGTTACAATGATTTGAGCGCGCAGCGGATATGGCTGGAGTACATTCGAAGCATGTGCTCTCGCCACAAGAGGGAAGACGTCAAAGAGTTCATCAATGAGAAGTGCAGCAGGTTTTCGGCAATTTTCAGCCCTGATTCAGTGCGTGTCACTTCTGCTGGTCCTCACGCATCGACAAAACACAGGGGTCATGGGATTATCGCAAAGAGTGAGTATATGTTTCTTTACCAGGGCGGAGGGCGAAATAGAGGAGATTTTGACGAGATGGCACAATCGAAGATGGCAAATCACTATGCTGCGGGAGGAAGACAGCAAAGTGTGCACGTTGATAAGTATAGTAAAGATCGGATGTGAGAAAGTGGGTCTCTTTGTATAGCACGTGACTCCCCGCACCGGCGAAATCTATTTTTTTTTCTTACCGCGCATCAACGAGATGATCATCTCAAGAGAACTTCAGCTATAACTAAGTCAGCATGGTGTTAAAGTCGACTTCCGCCGGAGATGTCTCCGTGTACCAGGTCGCAGGGTCAAACCTTTCCAGATCTTTACCAGATTGGATTGCTAGAAAAAGAAAAAAGGAATTAAGAAGAGATGCCGACTACATGAACAGAGTCGAATTGATTCAGGATTTCGAGTTCAGTGAGGCGTCAAACAAGATAAGAGTTACACCGGACGGGCAATTCGCCATGGCTACAGGCACTTACAAGCCTCAGATTCATGTTTATGACTTTTCCAATTTGTCGCTTAAGTTCGACAGACACACAGACAGCGAGAACGTCGATTTCCAGATCTTGTCAAATGACTGGACTAAGTCTGTGCACTTACAAAACGACAGAACGATAGAGTTTCACACAAAAGGTGGTATTCACTACAAATCGCGAATTCCAAAATTTGGCCGCAGTCTAGCATACAATCCTAGCAACTGTGACTTACTCCTTGGTGCATCGGGAAATGAGATATACAGGCTAAATTTAGAACAGGGCCGGTTCCTCAATCCGTATGTGTTGGAGACTGATGAGGGTGTGAACTCCGTTGATATTAACCCGGTGCATGGACTCATCGCAGCAGGATTGGAAGATGGTACCGTTGAATTTTGGGATCCTAGGTCCAGACAGAGAGCCGCCAAGCTCTTTGTAGCGGATGCCGCCGGCGAACAGACGCAAGTTACCACCACCACATTTAGAAACGACGGGCTTAATTTCGCCTGTGGTACATCTAACGGAAAGGCGCTCATTTACGATCTCAGAGCGGCTACGCCGTCGATCGTTAAGGATCAAGGTTACGGCTTTGAGATCAAGAAAATCACATGGATCGACGAAAATAGCAGCGACGCGAACAAAATTATGACCGCGGACAAGAGAATAGCAAAGGTTTGGAACCGATTGGACGGCAAGCCGTTTACCTCGATGGAGCCGAGCGTGGATATCAACGACGTGGCGTATGTGAAGGAAAGTGGCATGTTCCTCTTTGCCAACGAAGGTATGCCCATGCACGCATACTATATTCCTAATCTCGGGCCAGCGCCAAAGTGGTGCTCGTTCTTGGACAGCATCACCGAGGAGTTGGAGGAGAAGCCGTCGGACACAGTCTACTCGAACTTCCGCTTCATCACGAGAGACGAAGTGGCAAAGTTGAACTTGTCACACTTAATTGGCTCCAATGTGTTGCGCTCATACATGCACGGTTTCTTCATTAACACGGAATTATTCGACAAGGTGAACTTGATTGCGAACCCCAACTCTTACAGGGACCAGCGCGAGCGTGAGATCAGAAAGAAAATCGAACAGGAGAGGGAGTCGCGGATCAGAAGCACAGGTGCTGTCACCAAGGCCAAAATCAAGGTCAACAAGGAGTTGGCCGACCGTTTGGAGAGCAAGGCTGGTGGTGATGCAGTGCGCGACGACCGTTTTGCCGAGTTGTTCGAAAATCCCGATTTTGCTGTTAATCAGGAGTCTTTCGAGTACAAGCAACTTAATCCAGTCAAGGCTGTCAAGGACATTTCACAGACCGAGCGTTCTCGTGGCTTGACCGCCGCCGAGGAGTCCGATGAGGAGAGATTGAATCCAGAAGAACACAAGGACGAGTCCGAATCAGATTCCGAGTCCGAGAAGGAGGAGGAGATTGTGTCTGAGAAACAAAAGCAAAGAGTGCAGAAAGAATTAGAGAAGATCCGCGAAAAGAAGAGGAAGCAGGAGGAGGAGAAACGGTTTATGAACGAATTCAAGGCTATTACGGAGAACGAGACCGAGGCCCGTAACAATGAGTCGTTGGGTAAGCAGGCAAAGAGACTTCATAAGGTTAGCAAACAAAAGGAGGTAGAGAGACAAAACTCGAGGACGCGCCATCATGGCAAGGGTGAGATGGAGCTCACTTTTAATCCGAAAAAGGCGGAGAAAGTCAAATTCAGAGCCGACAAGTTTGATGAGAGTGATGAGGAGACAGAGCAAAAGAGTGGTCGGACAAAGCAGCGGTTTTCCGGGCGCAGAAGTGCGGGCAGAAACCAGTTCAGAGGAATGTGAGTGTATTTTCCTTGATAACAATGAAACATATCGGCAAAGAAAGCTATTGAGTGATGTGGTCATTCATGATTCAAATAACTCTTTCGGCAAGTCATGTACGGATTTGACAACCACTACCCCTGCATCCGAGTACGCCTTTTCCGTCTCGGCGTTATTCTCAGGATACACGGGGCGCGAGAGATCGCTTACTACGTACGTGGTAAAGCCACACCGCACAAAGTCGAGCGCTGAATGTAGTACACAAAAGTCGTAGGCGAGTCCAACAAGCACCACGTGGGAAATTCCCGCCTCACGCAAAAGCCCCTCCAACTCCGTGCGATGCGTTTGCCAGCAATCGCTAAGACACAGGTAATACTCCCTATCCTGTAAGTACCCCTTTTTCGTGTGTGCAGTTAGAACGCGGCTTTGTAAGCTTTGGAAAGCCTTGTTGAATTGTGGGTCTAACATTGCCCCCGGGGTTCCTTGCACACAGTGGTCTGGCCAGAGGGTGAACTTTCGGGTAAGCGTGTTTCCACCGCCGTCTCCCGCTCCTAGCGGATGATTCAATTCCACTTGTGAAAACGGATCTACGCCATGTTGTGACGCAAACAGTATGTGGTTACTCGGGTGCCAGTCGTGCGTGGCAGCAATAAATGACCAGGCATACTTATAGAGATTTAGCAAAGCGACTATACCGCTCACAATGGATCGGCCGTCCTTCACTGCGAGAGAGCCGTTCGGGGGAAGGAAATCTTCCTGGAGGTCTATCACCACTAGCGCCGATTTTACCATTGATGTTTTGTTTAGCTGTGTAAATGACTTGAATTTTGACCAATATTTATAAAGAATACCTGATAAATTCCGGGGTAATTGGATAAAAAGGGTGGACTTGAAACCGTGCATATTTATATGGCCAGGAATAGGTGCAGGACATACCATTTTCTGGTTAAGCGTGACCACTGAGGAGAGATAAACAACAATGGCTTCTTAATCGGGTCGTTACTACACTTAATCTTTCTCTCATAAATCTTTTACCATAATATTTTTCTGTCCGTTTTTGCTTTTCCGCATTTTTTTTCTCTGTTTTCTTTTTGGGCTTCGATTATGTATGAGGACTTCGGAAACCATAGAATGTGTTTGTTGATTTGCTGTGCATGTGCTGTATTTAACTACGAGGTCCCAGTCTTTTGCCTGAATGGAAATGCTCACCGTATCACGGGCTTGAAAGTTGAATTCTCATGGGGTATCCACTTGAAATTATCCTTTAAAAAGCTGGAAACTAATCAAACCTGCTCTTTTTATGATGCCCTTTCAATCTAGAGTATTGTATTACTATATCATCTTGCCTGTAGTAGGCTGCTCTGGTCTTGTTCGAACGATCTTGTAAATAGCTAGAGAGTCGTTATGCTTTGAATTTTATCTCCAAACCATGAGAGAAGGGCTTGAAATATCAATACGTGTCATAAGGCAAGTGTTGTATCTTGAAATGATGGCTTGCAGCGCGTCATGCGCTGATTGTAACGCCAATTTCATATCATGCTTCAGCCCCACCTTTTATCGATCATTTTTTTTGCTTGATACATCTGATGAAGGACTCGGCAAAAAACCTGACTCTCGTTGCCGAGTTTCTGATAGTTGAATACATTCTAATATTTTTAAAATAGTATACAAATGAAACTTTTGATCGTGAATTCAGTTTAAGGTAACACTTATCTCAAACAACATCATCACATCCCACTTTTTAATAAAGCGTGGGCGATCAAAGGTAAACAACGTGGAGGAAAGATGCCAGCATTTGCCAGGGCTTACAGAATCAAGTGATTCCTCGCCATATAAAAACAAGAAAATAAACAAAGACGCCACACATAATTCCTGAATAATCTCGCAACAAATTCGATTTTGCCAAACATTCCAAACTTGACAACATTGCGGCTTTAGCTTTTGCAATCAAAAGCCCAGGGCATGTGATTTTTGCAAAACACCGTGGGTCAGATAATTTTGGACATCTGACTCACGGTGTGAAGGATATAATGTCGAGTCATGAATCTTGTTTATTATATCGAAGTGCAAAAATAGTCTTTTGGAAAATCCCACTCTATATTGCCTTCACCCAAAGCGTCACGGCAAAAAGAGCCGAAAAGGCTTCCTTGAAACCAAGAGCACAATTACCTAACCAGTTTATTGAATTTGTGGGTGTCTTTCCCGCCATTTTGGTTTGTCGTCTTTCCAGCTGCCCAGGAACATGTGCTGCACATAAGCCCACTTATCGCTAGGCTCACCGGCACCCATCTGACCCACGCCCGGGGAAAAGCACGTGATCGGCAACACCAACACATCTTCGAGCACAAGCGGTACACGCATGCCTGTGAACAAATGCCATGTGACAATGTCCTCATGTGATTTTGGGGATTGTTTTAATACATCCTCGGACTGCATAATACTATTCATGTACAGGAAAACCATATCGGTGAAGATCCCGGGTCCGGTCCAGTTCATGATATCGCCGCCTTGGTTTTTACCCATGACTTTTTCGAGTTGGCCATTCTTCTTGCGCTCAAGCGTTATTTGTGTTATTTTCGCAATCAACTCACGTAACATCGGGTGGCCCTTTTTCGCCTGTATTGTCCACTGACAAAATTGAATGCGACGTGCATACCACTCTGCCCAATCCGGCCGGTCTGGGTCCGCCTCTATACCGACCACCAACCCGGCATTATTGGGTAAATCGTATAGAGTATTTTGATTCGAAACCCACGTGTCAATAGGCTTAAGCGAAGTTGTATCTATATCGGAATATACACCGCCGCGCGCGTATAAGATAAGGTACCGAAAAAAGTCGGCTTTTAGTATGGATTTTGGCATGGAAGTCCACGCTTCGGCGACGTCCGGCACTTTGGCATACAATTCTTTTATCATGCTGTCACACTGCTTGTCGGCGATAACATAATGTTTGTATCCAGGATTCTTTTTGTCCCATGTCGCTTGCAAATGCCTATAGTCATCGGGAAAAGTCGGATCTTCAAGGCCCATTTTCCATGTCTGCCAGATATTCTTTTGGAACCCCTTTTCGGGCTGGTATGGAAACCGATCGCTAAGCTGCTCGTGCAAACGAGATAGAAGCGGCAATCTTGTCGACTTGACTGTTTGGAAATTGAGCCCGGTTTCTTTATAATTTGTATGTTGTTCAAGAGCCCGGTCTAGGAGCCGTTTTTTAGACACATTGTGGGCGAGTGACGTGTGACCGTGTTTCACAAAAGTGCTGTGGAATATGTATAGAAGAATCAAACAGACCACAGCGAAAATTCTCGCTTTTTTGCGCAACGGCTCCATTGTACTTCTGATGCAAATGTGCGTTCAAGCCTTGAAATCTGATCTCGCGTCATTGATGTACGGGTGTTTCATTATCAATCTCAAGCCATTTCGGGGAAGATCACACTCTTCCCACGAACGACTATGCTACAAATTCGATTTATAAGTAATCGCGTTTTATTAAAATAACACATTTCTATAGAACTCCCAAGTGTCTCGATTAACAACGCCGTGAGTTTTCCAACTCAGCAAGATATCGAGTAGAAGTTTTGGAGGATCTATAAATAAATTGGAATTCTTTCCTGGTTTCCTTTCCTTTCCCTTCTTTTCTTTTTGTGTTGAGGGCTCGGGTCAGATTTCATCATCTCCCCCGAGCCCAAATCTGATGAATTGTTACTCCTCACGACGTCGCAAGAATTGAATATAACAATGAATAATATGATGAACCCGAAATCGAACAGTCCATCCCCTGATGGCAAAATAAAAAAAAAGGAACAAAAAGAAATATAATATGCAAAAATGCAGCGGCAACTTCAGCATCCGCTTTGCGAGTTCAGACATCAAAGGGTAATCATCTCGTCAGCACCCAGTCCTCCCCCCGATCAAATCCCGTAAACAAAAGTATCGTAGCAACAAAAAGCAAACAAAAAGCAAACAAACGGACACAACCTAGTGGTAAGATTACCACCAGGAAGAGCCCAGGTTGGCGTTGCCATAGCTCGCAGTGTTGCCACCTCTGGCGCTGCCGCTGTCGCTGGCACCCCAGTTGCTAGCGCCGCCGCTGGAGCCCCATGAGCCGGAAGAATAGCCACCGTAACCGGATTTTCTGGCATCTCTGTTGCCGCCCATGCCGCGGCCTGCGCCCATGCCACCACGACCACCACGGCCGCCGCCACGGCCACCGAAACCGGACTCTCTGGAGATTTTAGCCAAAAAGTCGGGAACCTCCTGGTTGGCCTCAGACAACAACGAGATCATGTCCTTGGCGATGTTCTTGTTGTCTCTGTTGAAGAAGGAAGTGGCGATACCAACGTTACCCGCACGGCCGGTACGACCGATTCTGTGCACGTAGTCGTCAATGTCGTTTGGCAAGTCGTAGTTGATTACATGTGCGACGTTAGGAATATCCAAACCTCTGGCAGCAACAGCGGTGGCGACCAAGATGGGCGCGGCACCAGACTTGAACATGGAAAGAGCCTTTTCTCTCTCATATTGAGTTCTGTCACCGTGGATAGCAGTGGCGGGGAACCCCTGGTCGTACAAGAAGTCGGCCAAGTAGTCGGCCATTCTCTTTGTCTCGGTAAACACAATAGTCAAGCTGCTCTCTGCGGCGCTCAACAAGTCCAAGATGACCGAGTTCTTCTCGTTGCCCTCCACATGCAAGACTTTTTGCGTGATGTTGGCGGAGGTGGATCCAACCCTACCAACGGACAAGAAGATGTACTCCTTCAAGAAGTCTCTGGCCAACATCTGGATGTTTCTTGGGAACGTGGCAGAAAACATCAACGTTTGGCGGTCCTGCACGTCGGGCATGTCACAGCCCTGCACAATGTGTCTGATCTGAGGCTCGAAACCCATGTCCAACATGCGGTCAGCCTCGTCCAACACCAAGTACTTGACATTGGCCAACGAGATACGGCCACGGTCCAACAAGTCAGTCAAACGACCGGGAGCGGCCACCAACAAGTCACAGCCGCGCTGCAAAGTTCTCATCTGCTGACCAATGTCAACACCACCGTAGGCAACGGCAGGGCGCACCCACGAACGGTAACAGAACTTCTTGGCTTCGTCAAAAATCTGCGAGACCAACTCTCTTGTGGGCGCCATGATCAACACCGTAGGGTACACAGTATTGTAGGAAAAGCCCGTGTTCTCGGGCTTTGGCGCAGGACCGTTCATATAGCACTCGGACAAAACCGGGAACAAGAACCCACCGGTTTTACCGGAACCAGTCTGGGCACAGGCCATCAAGTCACGGCCGTTGGCGACAATCGGCACGGAATACTTCTGCACGGGAGTGGGCTTGGTGAAACGAGACAGTGTGATGTTCTCTACCAACAACGTGTCCAAAGGTGGAGAAGTGAAGCTCAGAATTGGCTCCGGCACATTGTCGCCCGTGGCCTCCACGGGGATGTCATCGTAATTGTCAAAATTGATACCGGACGACTGGAAGGTGGGGTCCTCGGCGACACCAAACAAGTCGATTTCCATTTTCTCGTTTTTAGGGGCAGGCTCATGCTTGCCGTCGACCCAGCGGCCCACGCCTCTCTGTGGCCCGGAGCTGCCGAATCCGCCGCCTCTAGAACCGCCAAATCCGGAGCTTGAGCCGCGGCCACGGCCACCAAAGCCCGACCCACGGTCGCCCCTGGAGCCGCCAAAACCAGAGCCGCCGGAGTTGCCGCCGAAGTCGGCATTTTGGCGGCGGTTATTACCCCCGCTCCTGTTTCTGAGGTGAGGCGGCACGTACTGCGATTTCTGAGAGCCGTTGCCCTCACCGCTAACCGAGAGGTTGTTCATCTGCTGAGATAAATCAGTCATACTGTTTCCTTGTGATTTCCTGGGATTGCTTCTGTGGTATAGAAGGAATGGGTAATTATCCGTGAAGGAAAAGGTGTGGTTGAAAATTTCCCACTTGTCTGCGCGTTTTTTTTTTATGTTTCGTTTTTTTTTCGTGGCCTTTGCGATGGCCCTGTGCAGGCGCGCGCGCCTTGACTTCTGCAGCCTTCTATATTCATTGTTTAATGATGCTAGTAAGAATTGCTTTTTTCGGGCCAGCCGTGGTGATGGTGGCGGTGTGTCGATTCACCTGCCCATGCCTGAAGTCACAAGTGGACTCGTTGTATAGGACTTAGTAGAGAAGATACAGGAACCAGTGGACGCTAGCAATCGGCGTTGTCACGTGACTGCACGGCGTTGCGATGCGTTTTCTTGCGGTGGTGTCATGATTCTGATCCGCTGCTAATTAAAGTCACGTGACCTACATACTTTTGGTCTGGCGGCACTGGCCATTCTCACAGCAATGATTGGTGGCGTCGGATTGTGCGAACCCTTGATTGCTATTGTGCTTGAAATTGGCGCGGAAATTTTTGTTTGGGCAGATGCTTTCTGCAGAAAACTTGACTACAAGGGTGTCGATAATTTGGTCTGGGCTGTCTAGCTTTTCCTTGCATGCACCCGGTTATAAAATACCCACTCGTTCAACTGGGGTACTGCCATAATAAAATAGATGAATAATTCTCTTTTTAGTTTTAATTTGGAAAAAGAATTAAAGTTTTGTGCATGGAGCACTGAAACCGTTACTGTACTCCCCGAAAAGCGTGGACTATTGTTAAGCTCAACGGAGGGAAACTTCGTAAGCGAGACCTGTTGCGCAACCAAAGCCAACGCCTGATTATTCACGGAAATGAGCTAACACACAGATTGATCACTCTAGCATATCTTTCTGTCTTTTTTTGTTCCTGGTTTTTTGCTGGTTTCATATATATTTTAAGACGAACAAAAAGTAGAGACCAGCTTTAAAAAGTTGTTTCAATCGGCCTTTACTTTGCATTAAGTATTGCTCTAGTTAGTCTATTTTTCCCAAATAGTGTGACGTGTGTCACGCCACTTTTTAGTGCCCACCACGCGGAATCATCCAAATTCTAATTCGCCTATTGGACAATGGCACTGTAGGAACAGAATTATCGTCCTTACCCTGGTACGGTACAAACGTGTATTTGCTGGACGAGACTTTACCTAAACCTTGAAATTTCCAGGCCCCGTATTTTGCACAAATAAATACGGGGTTTCCATCACTCTTAAGGGTGACCAAGTTCACTATCGACGAAGGACGATGTTGTACTTAATACAATAGAATAATCATGCTTCCCCCGGAGGATACCGTACAGATTCGCGACTGGTGTGCTCTATTGTTCATATCATCGCTTGGCCAAAGATTATATGAAGCATCACCAAGCACAATCCCCCAGATATATATATATATATATTTGTCTCATGGTCTCATGGTCTCTTTGTCTCTTTGTCTCATTGTCTCGTTGTCTCGTTGTCACATGATATCATTGGCGGCACTTCACAAGCCAGCGCCACGCTGGAAACAGGCTTCGATCAAGTCTGAGCGGAACGCGAGTTTTTCTCATTCACTAGAATTGCGCGAGAACTCTCATAAATGATGGCTCAAGTAATCAAAACTCGAGCCGTTCAAGCTCGCTCTCAAGCGTCTCAGGCGTCGTGGCCGAGTCTCCTTGTAACGACACTGTGGCATTAGGGTGTGCATAGCAGGTTCTGTTATCGACAAAACTACCCATCAGAGAGTCCTCGCCATTCTCATTCACGGAGAAATACGGCACGGACGAATCAAAGTTCAGTTCTTCGTCAAGAGCTCCCGTGGGCAATTCTTCTGGCGCATCGTACTCACTGCTCTCCTCGCTGCTATAGTCTATGTCAAAGCCTTCTTCTTGCGCGGCCAAGTCCGCCAACGTTTGCCCGATATCGTTAGGATTATGCGTTTTTTCAAACGCCGACTTCGTATTTCCTGTAAGGTACAGAGCAAAAGGTTTCTGCTGCTCTCGCGCGTTCCAGTTCAAGTTCCGCGAAACAGAATCAAAATACTCTGTTTTCAGCAGTCTTACCGTGGGAAATGGGTACGGGCTGGCCTGCACGGTGACATAATATCCCTTCTTTAACTCCGTACGGACTTTCCCATCAAACAGCGCCCATGCAGTAGCGCGACTGCTTGTGGGGACCTTGACTTTCAAGAGCATACCATCCGGTAACAAGATCGGCCGGAACGAGAGTGTATGTGGACAAATCGGGGTCACGCTGATGGCGCTGACACCGGGGTGTACGAGAGAGCCGCCTGCAGACAAGGAGTATGCTGTAGACCCCGTTGGGGTGGCGATAATGAGCCCGTCGGCCTGTGCCACTGTTAGCAATGACCCGTCACCATACAATTCTAGGTTAGTGACGTATGGACTCGGCCCGCGATCAACGACTAGTTCGTTGAGAACCTGCTGTTCGATGATAAGCCGATTGTCGGCGCCGAACACGCGGCACGTGAACCGCATCCGCATGTACGCCCTGACACCCGTGTCCAAAACCGACGTCATGCGTTTACGGAACTGCTCAAACCGGAAGTTTGTGAGAAACCCTAGCAGGCCAAGCGCAAACGAGATCACGGGCGGTACGATTGTCTGGAACAAATTCAGCACGTGCAACACCGTGCCGTCGCCGCCGAGCGTGATACAGAGGTCAAACTGTTCGGGGTTCTGCACGATCATTCGTTTGGTCCAGAACTTGAGCAAGCTTGCGGCCTCTGGGTACGTTTCGAGAATACCGTGTGCGTCGAATCGCGACAGCGCACGGAGCTTATGGTCAACGTAAACCGTGATGTTTCCGCCTCGGCTGAATAGCCATTCCACGACTTCTCTAGTAAGGTATGTTAGCGAGTTGTCACGCGCCTTAGTGACAATCATGATTGCCCGCACGTGTAGCTGGATAGTGGCCTTCGCCAAATTCTTGGTGAGCATACGCACGCCATTCGCTGTCTGGGCCAAGTCCGTGTGTGAACGGACTTGTTTCAATTCCTCTTTATGGAGTTTCTGCAACATTTTGCTGGCCTCCTTTTGCTTCTGCAACGACGGCTTGCGGCTCATCTGGTGAAGCGAGTGTTGCAGCGACGACAGATCTGTCCGCGAGAGCACTGAAAGCCTGACGCCCAGTCCTGGGCGGGGGATTTCAGACATGATAGAAGAGGCAATTTCTCAGAGGGTATTTGGCGTCTTGCAGTATAGATAAGGGGTTTTTCTTGCTCAATTCTTGGATATCAACCCTTCAACAGCTTCAAAATCGGATATTTCTTTCAGTTTTCAAATATTTCACTTGCCGGTGTAGTTCGCTGGCCTTAATTGACCGTAGCGGTGTGAGCGATCTAGGTTGAGTGAGATTTGTCAGTTGCCAGCTGAGATAACGGGTACGCGTTCTTTTCTATCCCGGATTTTGGCCAAAAGTAATTAATTTCAGGTCTGGTAATCACGTAGGCTAGCAATATACTGACAAATGTGGATTTAGAGTGAATTATATGTATCTGATAATCCCTCATTCACTCGCTTAGATCTCAGCATTTCTGGTCACGTGACACTAACACGCGGGATCACGTTTGCGGCTGTTTACGGTTATAGAAAAGAGAATGGCCAAGTTCTACGGATCTAGTGACTAATCATCCATTTTGAGCTTCAAAATACTTGAAATGAGCGATTATAGTCAAAAAGGGTGCTCTACTTTTCGACACCACTTTGGCGGGAAGTCCGACTCGCAATTATCAAGTCAATATGCAGGCTCTGATACTGTTGTGCTGAGAGTACGAAGTCTTTAAAGAGTAAGTAACATGGACGGAATATGCACGCACCTACCCAGTGAAGGCTCTGCAAGCGCATGAACCTAACCACCTCATCATTTAACGTCCAAGGTGGTTACTGTAGCAATTTGACAATATGAGCTTAGTAGGTTTGGTAGAGTTCCCCTCCCTGTTCTCTATTTAAAGTGAGATCAATGCACTGCCTCTATTGTGAATAGAATTAAGCAACTATCCTTTTACTTATGACAGACTCTACTTCACTGACCACTATCATAAACCTCTCCTCTACTTCGCCTAAACCTCATAAAGAATCTGTCACCAGCTTCGTTCATTCAGTGCATGAGGATTAGCTCAAATACCAGGTTTAGCCCTTAGCGGAACACATGAACTAAGTGCATGAATTTACCGCATCCACGACCTCGTTACAACAGATACATTGCACTTTAATCTATTGGAATCTCTTGAACATTCAAGTTCGCAGGGATAAAGCTCTTCCAGGCTGTCGCTAGAAACAGTGGGCTTCTCTAAGTTTTGTGCATCCATATTGGGAAACGTGATTCGCTCCGGTTGCATCTTAACAACATAAGAGCACACTGTGTAATCCCAGAGGTCAAACTCAGGTTTATATGCCTGAAGCAGTCTCTTTCACTCTGCATTTCCAGCCTCCCTCTTTCGGACTCAACAAAGGCAATGAGGCACCAAGACACCAGCCCAACTCATTGTTTGCAATCTTCTTAGCAGTCCTTAACTCTCTTTTCAACGGGATGTTGTACCCGGTGTGGAGCATTGCAGTGATGAAAGACAAGTCAAGGCACCAGTGAGGCTCTTCTTGCAACTCCTTCACAGAGTCACCCAACAAAACGTCCTTCCACAAAGTCTCACCAGCACAAACGGTTTTCGTTAAGTCTCTTAACTCCTCGACGGTGAAAGAGCTGGGGAAGCCAAGAGGGTTGGTTCTGTCATAAAAGTAGGAAAACACCCACATGTCTGAATTTTTGTGAAAAGCCTTCACCAAAGATGGCTGGTAAACCCTGTTGAATGAACACGACTTGCTGGTACATTCTGCCTCCATGTTCAAAACTTGCTCGGCGAGATGCCTGCATTGAGCACCAGAGGCTTCGCTAGGCCCTTTGAAGTTGACAACGTAAATCTCACTTGGCGACACTTCAACAGTCACATCCTTAGCAACAACTCCAGGCGGAATACATGGATTATTGATTGTAACTTGACCAACAGCACTCTTGGCATCCGCCTTCGACGCGTATGGGGATACGGAGACGCCACCTTTGATAGCACTATTCATAATCAAAGAGTTGACCTTGTTCCTTCCCTGCATCAAGCCGTATCCCAAGTGACTGAACTGATACAAAGTGAAATCACGGTCACCGAAAGAAAATTCGTACTTGTGCTCGCCTTCAACCATTTTCTCGCTGTCACCCATTTCAGGCTCGAAAACAATCTGGGTAGAACCGCCGCCCAAGTCAAACACTGCAGCGGTTGGGATTTTCTCGCTCGATCCAATATTGCCCAAAAGGTAGTTAGCAGTGATCCAGGCATAGACACCTTCGTCCTTACCGTCCATGATGGAAATTCCGTCACCATCAACCACAGCAAACGGGTAATCGGTCTCCAAATGATCACGCACTTCTTTGAGAATTGCATCTGATTTTTCCTTACCTAACAATCTTAAACCAGCTGTTGCCTTGACGGCAACGGGCGTGCAGCTCTGTTTATCTTTTGGCACAGTCTTAAGCGCAACCTCCAACAACGGGTCCAAAGATGCAGCGGCACCCTTGGTGTCGGTATCAAACGAAGACAAGCCAGGGTTCAACATCTCGAACTCCTCCTTCAATAAAGCGGGTGGTGAGACGCACGTGTCGAAGGCGTAAACGTGAATACGAGAGCCCGTGGAGCCTGCGTCGATCATCACGACGTAATCGGTCTTTTCGCACTTGGCGCCAGTCTTCAGCTTGTCCTCACTTTTGGAGTCTCCAGACTTGATCGGCTTGCCTACGTCTTGTTTTGCGGGTTGTGGGAGTTTTTCCGTCTGTGGGGACTTTACTGGCTTGGGCTTAGCGGCGGGCTTGGTGGCGCCCTCCTTAGGAACACCGCCAGCCTTTTCGGGGAGTTTTTCGTTGGCCTTCTCTTTGGTGTCGTCTGGTATTCCAGCATTACCGTTCAGCGAGGGCTTGTAAGGGGCATTATCCTCAACAGAAGCACCAGCCGCGGGTTTTATTGCGTCTTCACTGCTCACGGGCACCTGCACTCTCAGCGAGGAATCTGGAAACGAGCTGGTATTGAAAAAGATGTAGCACACAAGGCTAAAGATGAACAACGCACCAATAATCACACGAATGTTCTTAGTGTTCAACATTTGCGCAAAAGAGGTGTGTTGGTTTGTTGTCGAGCAAGTGTGAGGGACGTGCGCCTAATCGCGTAGTCTTTTTTTTGTTCCTTCGCCGTGCCGTATCGTGCCGTCCTTGCTCACGTGCGCGCGCAGCCAAATTCGCCGCCCAACTTTTCTAGATCAGTCGCGTTGTCCCTTAAACGCCGTATTTGGCGTCTTAGCCGCTACTGTATTTACCACCACGAATAAAAGTGGCTCTCATATTATGTTTGCGTCGAATGATATTTCGAATGAGGCATCAGTCACCCTTTTATTGAAAACTCGAAATTTGATCTTGACGCCGAGCCCGGAAATAGTGCTTGCTTTGCCTTGATCGAATGGTTGGAGAGCCTGGTGCATCGCCCCAAGTAGTAAGTAAGACAAAAAGGATTCCGACTTGCCAACCAAACGATTTGAGAAGCAATTAAGAGTAATAATGTTATTGAAATCACAATGAAATGAGAGACTTCGGCAATACTTACTCATCTCGGGAGGCCATAGAAAAGGGTGTCAGAACTAAAAGCATTCTTCGGTTGTCTGGCTTCGACTTTTGAAATTGCGGGGCAATTCTCCTCAAGCGGCTCTTGGACTAAACACTCATTTACCTTTGTAAGTACTTGCCAGCCCAAAGCACAATAATCTGGCAATTAATCCTGCGAAGATCATGTTGAATTAAAAAAAAAAGAATTCAAAAAACAAAGATTGCGTGATTGTGTCTGATATGACGCATATTCCTGAAAACCGACTTATGCAGAAAGGGGTCGTGAGATGTTGACGCATGTTTTGTTTTGGAGCAATACTTGGTTTCGCATGCACTGACTCTGGGGTACTCAATCACTTTTGACGGAAAATACACATAAGTCTAATATGCTGAGATCCCTTCTCAATAAAATACGGGAGTTTGAAGCGTGCGCCCGTTTCGGGGAACAAAACGGGCGCAACCCCAGAGCCCGTATTCGGAAGTCCTGCCTCTGGATCAAGCTCACCGCTTAGTTTCCTGCATCAGAAGGTCACCTAGAGAATGCTCGATTTTACCTCATCGCTCATATTTTGAACAGGCATTATTTACTTAGAGCAATCATTCTCATCGCATCAAAATTGCTGTTATTTAGAATTGGCTATTTGGGAAAAACACAAAACTCACGATATTTTCGAAAAGAAACTCAAATTCCCAAACGAACAATTTGGATCACTTTTCGGTACCCGCTACGCACTGTGTATCCATCCTCTAGCTGCCTGTCTAACCAACTTTTTGTCGACACGGACAATCTTTTTACCCACAAAGCAATTAAAGTTCAGTACAGCTGCCGTTTTGAGACATTCCACAATCATCCATTATCGCTTCGTTTTAATTAAACAAAAATGGCGAAAACACCAAGAAAAGGCGGCCCTCTAGGCCCGAAATCAAGTGTTTCTCAAAAACTGAATCCTCTTTTTTACCTGGCGCCAAAAGCCGGGGGCAAACATATTAACGCATATCAGTTCAATCAAAATTACAAGCGGAGGTTGAGTTTAGCGGAATCTACATCCTCTGAATCCTCCGGGAGTCTTGCTCTTAAAGAACACTATCAGCACAACCGATCTGGATCAGGCTCTGATTCCGACTCTTCATTGACAGCAATGTCCGAGGAGCATGAGAAAGCTGCAAGCAGAAAAGGCTCGGTGTTTTTTGAGTCTGCTGATGTGCGAACTGCTATCAAGCATGCCCCAAGATCGCAAAAAAGCGGAAAAGCTACATATTCGGGGAGACCGTCGAAAGCGCTCAAGACAGCCCGCAAGGCCGTCTCGGGTAAATCGCTATACTATCCAGCCGCGTCCTCTTCTGAAGGAGAACTGGCGGATGAGGATGATGGTGTCGAGAATGAAGCCGATCTGCAGTCAATAGTAGGCGAAGAAGACGAGGATGACGACAATGTAGTTGGACTCGAAGCGATCTATTCGATGGTGGGTGGTAGGAACAGCTACATTTCATCAAACTCTGAGGAATCAAACGACGATGATTCACCGGATGACGAAGCGGACTCCTCATCGTCGGACGATTCAGAGGTCGACTTTGTGCGCTTGCAGGTTGAGCGTAGAAAGAACATCAATGCATCCGGGCAGAACGAGAAGGGTAAGAAACCGAGAGATATGCTCAAGTCGGAGAAGACCAAGAAAAGACGCAAGAGCACGAATTACCGCAGAAGGTCGGAAGTTCCTTTCCCCGATTTAAACTTCAAATTCGAGTTTGATGATCCCGTACCTGAAGCGGCTGTCGGCGAGGAGAGTAGTGATGAAAGACAACGCGCCAAGGTGGCGAAGGAAGAAGAAGAGGAAGATCTTGGAGAGGAGGTTATGAATGACAACAGCAATCAGACTTTTGATTTTCATTTTGATCAACCGCTTATAGATGTGCCGAAATTTAACGAGGAAGAACTCAACTCGGATGATGAGTACGACTTTGACGATAACGATTTACTTGCAACTTTACAGGCCGATAACGACCTCGAAGAGTTCATCACGGACTCAAAGAGTGACTTCCCAAAGGTAAGACAGGGGTCTTTGAGCTCGATCAACGACGAGGAAAACGAGGATTCTTTTTTGAAAGAGGAGGAGAAGTATTTGGTTAATGAGTTTGAGATGAACGGGTTTGATGATGACGACATGGACGCCGAGCGTTTGGAGACAGCCCAGGCTGTGAACTCCTTGAATAAGATGGACAATTCTAGCGCCAACAGCTCGCAGGCACTTCAGTACGCCAGCTCCAGTGACGAGCGATCGCATGATAGTCTCGATGAAGACGAAGATGAGGCAGACGAATACGACTATGACGAGGAAGATGGGGATGGTTATGTTGACTTCATTGACTTTGACCTGCCTTTCTTCGATGAAGCCAATGCTGAGACTGATGGTGTAAGGGAAATCACGTCTCTGAGCTCAAAGTCAGGCCAGGTAAAGCAGAAAAAAGCACACTTCCCTAAGAGGAAAAAGGGGCCGCTCCAAAGCGATGGCGAAGAAGAAGACGATTCGTATTTGTGGAACTATTTCTTTAGCTCAGATGCTGAGACATACAGTGGGTCGGAAATCGATCAGTACGATGCAGACGAACAACTAGTTCTCGAAGAGGTTTTCCGGCAAAATCTCGAAGACAGAAAGAAGCAGTTAGAGCATGAATCCAACATGGAACCTGTTGACTCGGAGCAAGACCAGGAATACGATAGTGGGGAATCTACCGACGTGGATCTCTCGCTTCCAACACCCGCGGCAGATCACGGGGTAGGCTCAAAACTGGCTAAAGAAGTGTTATCTTCAAAGACTGCGGACTACAGACCCCCTGTTTTGGGCACGTGGGCGGCTATAGATAGCAAGCCCTTCGGTATTATCGATGGGCTTTCAACGCGCACTTTGAACAGTAATGGGAACACAAAAAACCCTAGGACGAGGAACTGGAAAGCTTTCTCACTCAAAAATACCACGGAGGACCTGGCTATCGAGCTTGAGGAGCTTTTAAATGTTAGCGAGTTGGACAATGATGACGAGAACGATGTGCGGATATGGAGAGATTTTAACAACAACAAGAAACACGTACCGCTTGGCGCCTTCCGCAACAAGGCCCACATCACGCATCCGATTGTCGTTGCGGAGCCCATGACGAATTACAACGTCTCAAAAAACACACACTTCAACAGGAAGCGAAGGTACTCGAACTCACAGGTGAAGGCAAAGTTGGCACTGCGCCATCTTCAAAATCCAGCGCCTGCCGTGTCTACAAGCTTGTCCAAAGACCTCAACTTGCCTTCGAAACTGAAGCTCCGCCGTGCCTCGATCGCCGACGCGGTCTCCGAGGGTTATCGCCCCACAAAGTCAGGGCTTTTCAGCGAGACCGTCTTGGCTGATGTGGAAGAAGTTTTGGGAGAAGACCGCGACTTTATGGCGTTGGTAACAGGACTCTGATATGGTCTTTATCCCGGTAGTTTTGCGATCAATACGCATCAGACTGGATCTGGTCAGCTGTTCGCGGGAATAATTTGAAAAATCTCGTGCATGTGGATGTACACTAGCGAAAAGATGGATTTTCAAATCATTTTGACAACTACATAGCTATACAAGTATATTTTGAAATTACAATAGAATAGCGTAAGCGAGCCAGGAACGAAACACTTCCAATGTCAGAGCGAGAAGGGAGATAGGTTACTTAACAACGCTATATGGACCCCTTTATATACTCCTTCATCCAACACAAACCCCACAAACCCAACCCCAACATCATGCAAGTCTCACTCGTTGCGGGGTTAATCATAGCAGGCACGTGACTACATTCACCTGCCTATTGGGACGTATGCGGCCTACGGTTGGCCGCATGCTCGACCTGTCATCCACATCCGTCTCACATTCGCTTGGGTAAACGCATCGCGCGTTCTGGGCTATTGTAGGGTTATCAACTGTAACATTATATGTCATAAGTTCATATGTACTTATGACCTAGTCTGATACTACAGCGAGGCCATTAAAGAGAGAACTGACCAGGTTAGAGCGAAAACAGGGTTAGAAGCTTTCACCCGGATGAGCCGGTGTGCATACACCGACTATTCTGCACTCATATCACGTGATTGTGGTACTTTATATGCCGGACAAGAGACTTGAGTAAAATCTGCGACTCCTTGATCATCTCATGATGACATACTCCTTCATCGCTAGGCAGAAAGAACCAACAAATAGCGACCATTTCGGAGGCACTCATTCGGGGAGACTAATAGACGTGTAAACCTCTTTATAAGAACGAACATCAGTACATCTCTCTTTCAAAGTAATACTTCAGATAAGTTAAACTTAGAGCCAGGAGTCAGTATGGAGGAAGTACCACGCCGGCTGTCTAGAGCCAACAAGGGCACCCACACGGGGCGGGCTGAGCAGGATGTGTATTACGTACCTGGTGAAGAGCCGGTACTCAAAAAAGCCAGAATCCAAGAGAGCGCAAGCACAACAGACGGTGAAAACGAGGGCAAAGTGCGTTGTGACGCGTGTGGCACTAATGAAGAAAACTATGACGAAGAAACCGATCAAGGCGGTACAATGATAGAGTGTGAAAAGTGCAGGACGTGGCAGCACGCTCGGTGTATGGGATATCGTACACAGAAACAGATTCCCGAGGTTTACTTATGCAGCTACTGTGATGCGTCGAAAATGGATGTTTGGAAGATCCCTGAACCTGAAAATACCGCGAGCGCTGCGTCAAGCACAAGCGTGACTTCGAACTCAAAGAAGGCCGTCAAAACGGAGAAAAGTGCGAAACAGAATGTGCTGCAAAAAGCAGGAGTGACGCTGAAACTGGCGCAGGAGGGCAAGACGCGGGCGAACGTGACCAAGGCATTGCAAAATGTGATCATGCGCGCGGACAGTACCGTCGACGCGGCTGACTGGGCACTGAAACTCGAGAATGCGGTGTACGCGTGGGCAGGGGCCATCGACAAGAAATATATAGAGAAAAGTAGAAGCGTAATGGCGCTCGTGAAAAAACCAGCCGTGCTTGCACGGCTAGTAGCCCAAGATGTGTCGCCTGCGGACGTGGTTGGGTTGCCCGTCGAGGAGATCGACCCCGACTTGAAAAATTATGCTGAGAAAGTGCGCCAGGAGCTGATGCGCCAGGTGGTATTGACTGTGAATGACGATCAGGGCCAGCGGATCAGACGCACACACAAAGGTGAGGAGATTGTGGAGACAAACAAGGCCGGGCCTGATGATGATGTAGGTATGGGATTAGTGGTACAGAATGTCGACCATAGAAAAGTTCAGGAGGACAAGCCTAAGATTGTTACCCAAAAGCACGCTCCGGCACTTTACCAGCTCGACGACGACGATTTGCACCATGGCGAAGAAGATGTGGTGCAGGAAGATGGCGAGAAGGAAGCTACCAGCGATAGCGTGAGCGACGAGGAACTTGATTTTATTTTAAAGCCCAAAGTTGTGGAGCTGCCGGTGAAGGCTGAGAAAACAAAGGAGGCTGAAACCCCCCAGAAGCCTTTGGCAGTTTCAGAACGGAGAGTGGCTGTTCCGCCAACGATGCCTACACAATTCTGGGCGGGCGAGATTACATTCCCGGACGTGGCGACGTTCGGCGTTCTGGCAGAATTTGTTTCGTGCACAAATTACGAGAAACCCAAGGATAACACGACTGCTAGCTTCCACAATCGTGCCATGCGCGTGTGTAAAGAGTTATTGCAAAAGAACAAGTACCAGATCGAGGGCCGCCTAGACCGGTCGCGGGCGGATCCATACTTAGCGCAGATTGTGCGATCACGCGATTTGTATCTCGTGAGACTTAAAAAAGAGGATCCCAGCTATAGCACAGTATACGACCATCTTCTCACACGAGCAAAAGTGGGCGTCCTCTCGGGCCGTGCACCGATGGTGAAGGACGCGTATTTGCTTGCTCTCAATCATGGCAAGCCGTCGTACTTGGACTTTGCGCCTGTGGGCGAAGGGCTTTATGTACTTTTCTCTGTGAAGAAAGACTATATACCTGCCGCCAAGAGTATTTTGAAGAAGCTGGAGCCCAAGCCGGTTTCGGCTCCAGTGGCCAATTTGGACAGCATCTTGCTGAAGCTAGAGGGTTCGGTCGGCAGTCTGTGCCCGGTCAATCTACCGCAGAAACCAGTCCAGGTTGCAGCTTTACATCAGCAAATTCAACAACCTGCTGCTCAGCTTTCACATGACCAAATGAATTATCTCTCGACAATTGTCCAGCAGAATCCGCACGTGCAAAGTGACCCACAAGCCTTGTTGAACTTGCTTCAGCAGATGCAGACGTGAGGCGGGAAAATCTTTTATTGTCTAGGATGACGAAACGACACCAAATCGGGATTTCAGTATGAAATGCCAATGTACATCAGATGGGGTTTTTATGGGCATTCAAAACGGACACTGCTGAAGTTATGATGGTACAATTTGATTAATACAGCTCGTGAACCTCGTGAACTTCGTGAAGCAAATTGAACCCGCCACGTTTCACTTTCAGGTTACACAGTATACTACGCGTTTCTTGGTATGACTGAATAGATCATAGGTGTGAGTTTTTATTTTAGCTTGAATGTTTGAAAAGACTTAATTTGATCACTGTATTCGAACGGTTCCATGCCCTTGCGCCAAAAAGCACTCACTGGATGTTCTGAAATTAACATGTTGTATTAGTTCTAATTCGAAAAGCTGCTCATGGATAGGGTTTCAATTTCAGTCCATACTGAAATACTCAAAATCAAATTCTCGTGTTAAATTCGTGTAGTAACTACTGTCGAAATCAAGTACTATATTTATGAAGTACTCCATGTCAATTTATGAATATTGAAAAGAGTCAAATCCTTCCAAGAGATACACTGGAAAAAGGGATACATTACCCGCCTATGATAAGATGTTTGGACTGTTCTAGGCGTATCCTCTGACTGAATGAGTTGGTATGTCCAATCTCCCTCGTCGGACGTGTCCAGTTAATAGCGCTCACGAGCATCACGTAATTACAGTAGTTTCACGTGAGCGGATGCCGGGTTATGACCCCTTACAAATATACATCAATGTGTCAATCAGAAAAGCGTTTACCATCGAGTTTTCAGTTGTCTAAATCCGTTTGCAGTTTCCAATGTGTAAATGTGTCAAAAAAGTTTTAGTTCTTGAATGACTTAATAAGCTTCATCCTGATTGTTCATCTTTACCTCTTTGCGTTATTTGTTTATCTATCTGGCTCAAGAGTGAAGACGTTAAATTGGCCACCCTGTGGCACCATAGTGGACGTTCTTTTTAAATAACCACGAAAGACCTAGTCCAGATTCATCATCCTGCTGGAAGCAATCCATTTATACACGAATTAGGACAAAAAAGAAAACAGAAAAACAGAAAGACAGAAAAACATCTGCTTCGAAACTAAGTATTGCACAGGCAAAAGCGTGAGCTAGAATATACTGACTGACCACGGATTCGCTCCAATAAAGGAAGCATCCATCTCGGCGAGCCAAGCGAGTTGGCTTTTTTTTCACTTTTTTCACTTTTTTCACTTTTTTACTTTTTTTTGCTGGATATATCTGATTCAGGACTGGGCCAGAATTTCTTACCTCTTTACAAAATTATATATTTTATAATATTGTTGACTTATATCGCATTTCACTATCATTCATGAGCGATAATAGACCCCTCGGCCTCGTCCGATAAAGTTAAGACTTTTTCGATGGGTCTGATTTGAAATGACATACTTTTCAAGTTGATTCTCCTTTATTTCTTCTTTTCCCAAAATTTGATAAATTGGCGCGTTTTCATCCAGCTCCATGGCTAACAAGCCTACAACCAGATAAGTTCGCACCCAAAGACATGGCTCTGGCGTTCGCGGCGAAAACTGGGCTG
>JAKTUB010000335.1:0-13097 GCA_030556465.1 Metschnikowia picachoensis | reverse complement strand
TCCATGCCCTTGCGCCAAAAAGCACTCACTGGATGTTCTGAAATTAACATGTTGTATTAGTTCTAATTCGAAAAGCTGCTCATGGATAGGGTTTCAATTTCAGTCCATACTGAAATACTCAAAATCAAATTCTCGTGTTAAATTCGTGTAGTAACTACTGTCGAAATCAAGTACTATATTTATGAAGTACTCCATGTCAATTTATGAATATTGAAAAGAGTCAAATCCTTCCAAGAGATACACTGGAAAAAGGGATACATTACCCGCCTATGATAAGATGTTTGGACTGTTCTAGGCGTATCCTCTGACTGAATGAGTTGGTATGTCCAATCTCCCTCGTCGGACGTGTCCAGTTAATAGCGCTCACGAGCATCACGTAATTACAGTAGTTTCACGTGAGCGGATGCCGGGTTATGACCCCTTACAAATATACATCAATGTGTCAATCAGAAAAGCGTTTACCATCGAGTTTTCAGTTGTCTAAATCCGTTTGCAGTTTCCAATGTGTAAATGTGTCAAAAAAGTTTTAGTTCTTGAATGACTTAATAAGCTTCATCCTGATTGTTCATCTTTACCTCTTTGCGTTATTTGTTTATCTATCTGGCTCAAGAGTGAAGACGTTAAATTGGCCACCCTGTGGCACCATAGTGGACGTTCTTTTTAAATAACCACGAAAGACCTAGTCCAGATTCATCATCCTGCTGGAAGCAATCCATTTATACACGAATTAGGACAAAAAAGAAAACAGAAAAACAGAAAGACAGAAAAACATCTGCTTCGAAACTAAGTATTGCACAGGCAAAAGCGTGAGCTAGAATATACTGACTGACCACGGATTCGCTCCAATAAAGGAAGCATCCATCTCGGCGAGCCAAGCGAGTTGGCTTTTTTTTCACTTTTTTCACTTTTTTCACTTTTTTACTTTTTTTTGCTGGATATATCGCATTTCACTATCATTCATGAGCGATAATAGACCCCTCGGCCTCGTCCGATAAAGTTAAGACTTTTTCGATGGGTCTGATTTGAAATGACATACTTTTCAAGTTGATTCTCCTTTATTTCTTCTTTTCCCAAAATTTGATAAATTGGCGCGTTTTCATCCAGCTCCATGGCTAACAAGCCTACAACCAGATAAGTTCGCACCCAAAGACATGGCTCTGGCGTTCGCGGCGAAAACTGGGCTGGTAAAAGCCAGTAGCGAGCTATAGCAGCGCATCAAAAGGCCCACGAGCTTACGAATTTCTGAATTTCGAGCACTTTTTTCGGTACAAGAGACACTAAACTAACGATATCCTCGAAAATCCCGCACCAAACAGGCGTGATCCTGTTGAAACCACGGCCTTTTTCCATGGAGCCCGCCACGCAAGAAGACAGCCTAATATTTGCCAGTGAAACCCGCAAAAGGACTCCGCAATGGCTGTGGCTGGACCCGCCAACGAAGCTGGATGCTGCGGATGACACGCTCATTGATCGCAGTGGCTCTGTCGATGAAGACTCTTTCCTATTCTCGAAATCCGGAAGCTCGCCTCAAATCAGCCGGATGTACAGTGAAAAGTCGCTGCAGCAGCACCTGCGCAGAGGCTACGACACCCTAGGGGACACACAGGTGATCCTGCGGCATATTCTAGACAGCGAGCCGCTGTTTGCCGAAATCGGGCTGCAAAACGCGCTGCCGTACAAGGACACACAAGTGATTTTGCGAGAAGACAATAACGGGCCTGATTTGGCAGACACGCAGGTGATTTCAAATGGTAATGGTGCACTTACGAATAACATAGCGGATACACAGGTGATTGGTCCGCTGAAGCTGTCTCTGCGAGGCCAAGGGTCATCATTCTCGGGACGTTTTGCACATACTATAGACAATTTGGGATCACGACAGAATCTACAAGGCAAGGATAATTCCACTCAGACATTAACTCAGTTACCAGCGGGGCAGGACCTCGATGATACGCAAAAAATACCCGGGAAAAGGGATTCTTTTCTGGCAGACACACAGGCAGACGCGCCGGGCGAAAATTCTTTTGGGGCTTGGCCAGATGGATCGCCAGGAACGCACAAAGTCCCGAAATTGGTCTCAGATCTCACAGGGCCAACGCTTTTGCTTGCTAGTGGTCTCCGCCAGCTGCAGCTGTTCAGTCAGTCGGCGTATGCTGCTACGCAGCAGGACAGAAACGCTGAAATTGCTTTGATCGATAGCTCGCCGACAAAAGTTACCGAAACAGCGCAAAACGAGGCTCAGAGTGTGGCTCATAAAACATCTGTAGTCGATTACAAGAGCGCTGCACGGGAATCAAGCCATATTTCCCCAAAGTCGATCGAGATTAGCTCGAACGAACGCTCGATACATGATGAAAACGGCATTCATGAAAAAAATATAAAGCCACTTCGAAATCTGCCGCCAAACGTCAGTTCGCAAGATACAGACGGCGCCGGAAGCGTCACTTTCGATGTATCATTTGACGATCCCCCACAACTAGAGCCTACTACACAGGTGCTTAATACGCAGGAAGAATATATCGATGAAGAGAATGCAAAACCAGTTGATCTTTCGCTAAAACCGATATTTCTGAGCAGTCAAAACTACGAAGGAAGACGACGGGCGTTTTCAGGCGTTGAGAGCGACGTCGAGCTGGATTCAACGTCGCACGATGAAACCATAGTACAGAATAAAAGACGCAGAATTGCGCTCAGCAGTCTGTCGCAGCCAAATGGAGATATGTCCAAATTGAGCGGATCTAGCCTCAAAGTAAGCGAGGCAACTGTCGATGAGGAGAACAGAAAAAATGATATAAACGAACACAACAACCCATTTATCGAGAAACTCCAGGCGGATGAGGAGAAAAGCAATCTGTCATCGGAATTGGAGGATATCAGTCAGGATGTCAACAGGATCGATTTGGACGCGCTTTCAAAACCAGAAAAGGAGATCGAGGAAGAGCCCCCACAAACACCAAAAAAGATCAAATCTTCTGGAAATTCATATAATGTGGTAGAGCCAGAGACGTGGCGCGAGAAATTGCCCGAAATCTCGCATCGCGAAATTATCAGGAACCCAAACGGGGTTTGGGCTCTTCACCAGTTTAAGAAATTTCCAGCCAAAATCTTGAAATCCGGCGAGGTTTTCTCTACCGTGCAATTCTCAGAGCACCATCAAGTAGAGGCGCGTAATTCCGATTTGCACTTACTAGACATAAGCGTGGGTGATACTGTGCAACTAAAGGCGTCCCATGGTGATTATTTGGTTGTCGGGTTGACCTTCTACACGCAGGAATCGACCATAAGGTGTATCCGGGGATATGATACCGTCATTGTTACCAAGAAAACAAGGCTGGCTGCGCCGTGCAAGGAATACATGATCTCTTTGGAGGATATATGCATGGAAATGGACCAATGGGCGCTTCATCAGCAACGCTTCCATATTTTGGATAACGGCGTTGATTTGCTCATGGACAATTATACACTCGTGCGTGAGATTTTATGCATTGATAGCCTCAACAAGTTTCACGTTTCACCAGCTAAAATCGAGCATACTTTGGAGAAACAGTATATAAGCCCAAGAAAGACTGCCAAGGAATTGGGCCGGCTGGACCTCTTCGCAGGAATGCTATTTTTTGTGACGTCAATTGAAGGTTCGCGAAAAGACACCTTGAAAGAAAAAATCGTGGCCAACGGCGGCGTGTTTGTCGACGGCGAAATCAAAAATAAAACCGTGCGTAAGGCTTCTTCACAAGGTCTAACTCTTGCACCGAAAAATCTATCCGCGTTCAAATTCGCCGCGCTTCTCTCTGACGGGCCTCTGAGAAGCGCTAAGTACCTCCAGGCGTTGACTTTGGGCTGGCCCATTCTCGCCGACTGTTTTGTGGATAAAGTGGTTGAAAACAGTGTTTTCTTAGATAACTGGCCTGTATTTCTTTTACCTGCAGGGCTTTCAAAACATACCGGGACTATGACCAATTTGGACGTTTATGAATTTCGAGCAAAACTCGAATCTGAAGCTCTTTTGAGTGACCAATTGAGTAACAACTCGGCCCTTTTGAAGGGATATACGATTGTTGTCTTGGATCTCAAACAGGACAGCAAGATGATTGATATGTGCGATTTCATATTCCATGCATTTGGCGCTTCTGGGATCAAAGTCGTGAAGAATCCACGTGCTGTGGAATTGCAATTGCGGCGCAATGATGCTAGTAAATGCTTGGTTTACGATAATTCGAAAAATGAGTTTATGGATTATCGCATGTCGATGTCAAATACCCTGTCGCAGACAAAAGAAAAGTATGGCGTCGTCGACTGGGAATGGGTCGTGCAGTGTGTTATCAGCAAGTATATCTGGGACCCGGTCGAGTTTGTGGAGATTTGAGTCGAGTTGGGCAAAGACAAGTGGCTGGTTTGGGCTGATTTTAGGCATTTCTGTCATTTTCACATTGGCATCAAGCAAAACCATCCTACTGCTACAATAGTACGTTGACTTGGAATCAAAACCGATTCTAGAAGTGTGAGGGGCTTTCTGCTTGATCTGATCTTAGTATGTTTATCTCAATACCCTTGAATTTTGGAGTGACCGGTCATTGTGTAAAGTTTCTCGGGACATTCAATGAGTGTATATGGATTGTGTGCATTTAGGGGCCTCATCGCTCTAACAGATTTCTGAAAAGGGCATTTTCGGCCTTGTTTTCAGTCATGAATCATGTTTGACAACTTTTTATGATAACTATCAGGCACTCGGAAGCGAAGCATGATGATCTTAGAGGCTAACCCTTATCGCATAGTTCAGCTCTGAATTCGTTCAATTTCACGAGAAAGGGTTTTATCGTAGAGTAGCATTTATTCAAGGCAAGTGTCTTTTTCGGACCAGATATAAATAAAAGGTTCAATGAACAAGCCAAATTCATCAATCATTGACAGACATCTACGGCTTTGACTAGTTTGATATCGTTATACATTATTGTTTTGTAAACTAAGCAAAAGCCCTTTGAACGATCTCGCGGGCAGCAGCTTTGACCAAAGGATAGCCAGTGTCGTTCTTCACTGCATCGCCGTTCTCCTCCAATCTTCTCAACAAATACTCTTTAGTCTCCAAAGGTGGGCCCCAAGCGACGTATTTGATCACGTTATCGACTTTTTCAGCCTTGATCAAGTCGTAGGTGACAGAGTCGGCCATGCCCAACAACTGGCCCAAACAGATATTCGCCTTATTAGTGTTGGCTGCAGATCTATCGCTTTTGTAAGTTTTTTCCGTCGCCAAACGCAACGAGTCGGCATTATGCGAAGCCACCACCAAGTGGCCAATCGTCGAGCTGTTGCCCATGCTGCCCAAAATCGACTCGATGCAGTACGAAATGCCCCTGTTGTAGTTGATATCGGTATCTTCCTTGGTCTTGTGGATTACCGATGCCCGTTCCTTTTCGGAGTGGATGTACGCACCACGCACCAACTTCAAGCCTAGTCTATAGTTGTTCTCTCTTGCCAATCTCTCCTCCTCGGCAAGTAAGTCGGATGAGCCAGAAAGGTACATCTGCAACGTGCCCACGACAGACACCGGCGCGCCGGGCTTGTTGTAAAGCTGATACAATCTTCTTTGCAACTCATACACACCAGGCTGGAGGTCGTATTTTTCCGCGTCAATCACACCCACCACAAAAGGTGCTGTTCTTGATGGATATTTTGCAGCCAACTCTTGGTTCAGTTCATAAATGGTCTTGCACACGGCAGAGGCACCAGAGACAATCTCCTCGAACGCCTGCTTATATTCGGGTTTGTTGTAGTTTCTCAACACCGCCGCGGCGTTTTTCGTAAACCCAGTTGGTTTCAAGGCAACATAGCCTGCAGGGATAGAATTGATGTCCTTGCCCAGTTCTTCAATGATCGAGACGGTGTGCGGCACCAAAATCTCCCGCACAGACCTTTGGGTCTCATTCACAATGAATACCGGGTCAATGTTGTCGTTACCGTCGCACGCCTCAATAGTCAATGACGTCATCATGTTGTTGATCCCCCTGGCGGCCAAACGGCGGCCCGTCTGCTTCACATCCTCGATAGTTTCGCCGCCACAGTAGATTTTGTACACCAAGGCCTTGATGATCGGAAGCGGCACGAACGGGAATGCCTTGATGCAAAGTTGCAAAATTGGCTTATTCAACGTGGCCATGCCAATCACCATGAACGAGAAAAGCTCACTCGTTGAGAAATCCTTCAAATAGGAGGCGTCAAAAGCAGGAACGGGTCCTGTTTGCGGCACCAATTTCGGCGTGTTGGCACGACCGCCACCAGCCACAAACGCAGGGCTGGTTTTGCTCAGTGATATGTGGAAGCTTCTGGCCGTGGATAAAGAGCTGGCGAGTGCACTAGTGTATTGGGTCGGAAATGACCTAGATAATTTGGCCGTGCGAGCGAGTCTGAGCGACATATCTTCTTTTTTCAGTTTTTTGTGGGGTCTCAAAAATTCGTCGGTAGAATCAATTGAGCCTGGTCAGAGGCAGTTATTGGATTGCAAATTAAGAGTGTGGGGAGTACTTGAAGGTCGTCAAGGAACAACCTGATTATAAATTATGCACTGGAAGCGATATTAAAATGGATTATGAATGAAAAGAATTAAAGATGAATGTTTTAAGAAAAATCACTCAAAAGGCATCGGTGGTTATCATCGCTGGCTTTATATTGTTAAGCACGCCCTCGACTCCGGAGGAAGGGCTTCGCGAGCACTGACGGGCCCCGAAAAGCCCCAAGGGAATCGGAGTGCGTTGCCGAGCAAGTCTTAGCGAAAAGCAGGCAATCGCGAGGGTCATGTTGTAAAGAGGTCGTGGATGCGGCAAATTCATGCATATAGTCCATTGTCCCACTAAGGGATACACCTGGTATTTGAACTCATATTGACGCACTGAGTGAACGTAGCTGGTGACAGCTTCTTCATGAGGCTCAGTAGATTCAGAGGAGAGATTACTCATAGTAATCTGCGAGTTAGAGTTAGTCATAAGAGAGAAGAGTAGTTGCTTTCTTTCTCTCCCATTTTGAGACAGAGAATTAAGCTCACCTTTTGATGGAAAACAAGAGGGGATCACAAATAATCTAGGTGCCGCCTCACTCCGGATAATACCTATGAAAGGTCCATACCAAAGCGTGCTGGTGGCCGTAACCCCGATTGGGAGAATACCAATACATCTCGAAAGATGTATAACCTCAATCCCGAAAGGTTAGGCGCACGCGCATACAGAGTCTCCACTACGTTGGTGCATGCATGAGGCGTTTGTCTTCTCTCCGCACAGCAGTCAAAGAGCCGGCACATAGAATCCGGTCACGTGATGAGGCGTAATCCACATCTTGGCGGTGTCTAGTGCATATGAAGCAGAGATTTTAAGAAACGAAGACGACACTTGAATGTTGACACAATTGAGTGTCGCGAAAGCCAGTTTCCAAAATCCCGCCTGTGTATAACTGTTGTGATGAAGAAGCCACAACGTCACGTGCGCACATAGGATCTTCACCCGGGAAGGTGATAGAGAAGCGCAGATACTTGCGCATCCGGTGCGCACGCACGACTCGTAGAGAACAAATTTGCAGGGCCTCGCCGTATCGCTCACTCAAAGTAGCCAAGACGGGCGAGAGTACGCTTATGCGTTTTGAAGATCAAATATAAAACCACTTTACGGCAAGGCGCATCATGGGCACGCCCTACTCAGACGGACGTGGTTCTAAGCGTCAACATGATCAAAATACGCTTGAATAACTTCCACGTCACGTGATGACAAAAACTCATGCATTCGATGGGTCATGATCTGAACTGGCATGTCAAAGTTTGTCAGTCAGAATATATATCTCACAGTCCTGTCCGCTGGTTGCGTCTTGATTGACGTGTAGGACCCTGACATTGGGTGGCTTGAACGGCAAAAAATGCGCCTCGCTTTATCATTGTTTCGTGTTCATACATTATACAGGCGCCTAAATAATGGCATAAGTGAGAAAACATTCATATCTTCTGCCCTTGCTACCATGTTTTGCCAATTCATGATAAAACATAACCGATAACCCACGATCACGCATCAATACTAAAGACAATACCATGATTGGCCTGTTTACCTTAAAAAATGGAAGAAGTTGAAGTGCAATCTCTCACGGAATTTCGTTTCCAAAACCCTTTCATTTATCGATGTTCAATAACGCAGATTGGCCTCTTCGCGTATATTCAATGCGCTCATGAATTTTCGTGATGTTCTCGTGCGCACATCGATATCATGCCACATCGAGATTGCACATGATTGATGATCACCCTTGTTTGTAAACAATTTCGTATTTCTTTTCGCCAAAACATCAAATCTATTACCTTTTGACAATCATTGCCATATTCTGAAACGCAACATTTTAGCTCATTTATCACCCGACATCTCACAGTATCACGTGACCGCGACAGCGAACCGAGAGCATTATCTGATATCGATTTTTCAGCCTCCAAAGCCAGCCCCAAACACATGTTTCGGCGCCTACCCTTTGGGCTTCGAGCCCCTTTGAAACCCTACATATGCATCAATTCTGTGCGATCTTTCTCGCGCTCGAAAGTGGTGCTTTCAGACATCCATTCCGAGATTCTCAGCATTCTTCAAGAAGAGCCACCGGCAGAGCCGGAAAAGCCAACAAAAAAGAAGAATATCTTGATTCTTAGCCCAGAACAGACGAAGAATAAGGATTATGCTACGTACATGATGTCTCTAGCGAAGAAAGAGCGCAGGGCAAAGAAAGTCACGCGTGTAAAAGCGAAAATGGCCAATCTAGAGCTAGATTTGCGGCCGGAGGTTTTCGCCGAGGCAAATTTGCAGCCCAGCGTCAGCGAAATGATAAACGGATTCCGCGAGAGTACAAGGGGCAAGTTCAGCGTGAAACAGGCGGTGCAGAACTTGGCCAACTCGTTCACAAGGGCACAGTTAGCTGACTATGTGAAGGAAAACGGCGCCTCTTATTACCGGTCTAGTCACAACAAGACTAAGTTGGCAGATAACATTGTCACGAATATCTGGGCCGAAAGCGGTACCGCTCTCAGCAGCGTGTTCTACACGGAAAGAGTGCCGCTCTCGCACCAGGAAATGTTTTTACTACTCAGCCAAAGAGGCGCCATACTTCGCCTTTTAAAAGCCACAGTGACATCGCTCGACTTCGATAGCACTAATAGAGAACTAGTCATGGTCGGCACAGAGCGGCAAATCGAAAACGCCAAGGTGAATCTAACTCACCGCTTCGAACAGGCCGTGCGGGAGGAAATTGACTTGGGGTCGATCCGGGCGCTCTATGACGAGAAGTTCGGACGATTCACGTTCAAGGAAATCGGTCAGTTGATTGAAGTTTACTTCCAGCATTTGCATGGCGACATCTACGAGCTCTGTGCGCTCGATGCGACGCAGGTGAGGCGGATCAAGAGACTTTTGGTGTGGTTTTTGGATTACAATAAGCACTATAAGGCAGTTTTGCATACGCCCGGCCCCGAAGTTTTGGCTAAACTGTCTTTGTTGCCCCATTGCGATGATTACAGCATGCTGTGGAAGGACCGGTCGAAGGCGCATTTCCGTCTTGTTGACGAGACGAGTTCTTCAAGAGACCAGAGCCAACTTTCACGCGAAATCGAGCACTTCTCCGAGGAAAATATTGCCAAAATTGGCGAATCCATTGATTTAGACGTATCACGTGAATACTTCTCCGAGTCCGGTGCCACTGACGAAACGTTTGAGTCAATCACAAATGTCTTGGAAGACGATCTCGAGGCCGTAATTGAGGACATTACAGGGGCTAAGGTGGAGCCAAATACAGCAGATAAGACCAATTTTTTTTCAGACGCTGAAAAGCAAGCGCTTTATGAGGAATTGACCGATTTCCTGTACCGCAAGGATCTAGACGGGGTCAACGAGTCTGATCTCGATACACCTATATTTACCGTGACGCTTGGCCAGGTTCTTTTCACCAAAGAAAGGGCAAAAAACAGCGTTTTGACAGCCGCACCCCAAAAGAGCGAGCCTTGCGATTTCACTTTCTCCACAAATGTGTCGCTGGCGTACGATAAGTTGCTTCATGAAGGTTATGCCGATGGGGCGGGACTGCCTCATGAAGATCCACACATGTACAACTTGCAGCTCAAATTTCTCCCGCTGCCTTATGTTGAGGACACTAAAACCGCGTTGAGTACGCAGAAGAAATACCCACCTGTGGAATTATGGATGCCCCTCGGCGACAATAAAGTGGTGGATATCGAGTCCTTACAGATAGTCTCCGTCGAGGGTGAAAACGACAGTTACGTATGTATGCCAAGCTGTCGGACTGATGTAAAAATCACGTGCCAGATGACAGGCCGTCTCATCAAAGACGAGCCACAGATTGAGCCACAAACTGACCGAAGTCGGGAATCGAATCTGATTACTGAACGGGGCGAAAATTTCACTTCGCCAGATACCAAGGGAGCGCCCGAAAAACTCGCGTTGGACCAACTTTTCGGGGCTATTTCCAGCAAATACCCGAAGTTGGCACAGCAGCCAGGTGTTCAGAAATTCTTACAGAATCTGCGACTTGATTTCAGCGGGAAAGCGCACACGCAAATCGCACCATATATTGATGTTTTGATGAACGGGAAATCCGTGCGTTACGATTTTGTCAGCGTGAATTATAGGCGCGAAATCGACCTTGAGATAGGCGACAATCAATTGGTCCAGGTAAGCATTGTTGACGGAGGCCTGTTGGGTGGACGCCGGGCGGAAATACGGTTCATTGGAGATTTCACTAAAGGCTTGGATAGACCCGCATTCGACCAGTTACTAGACTCCACGCGTGCGTTTGTGGAAACCTTGTAAATCTTCTCAATCTTGTAAATCTTTTAAATCTTGTAAATCTTGTATAGACGAATCTAGAATCCTAGTTTGAAAGGAACCCAAAAGTTAGTTGGAGCAGATTCGACGTCGCTCTCACGCCCCTCAAAGGCATGAAGCTATTTAAGGCACAATCTCCGAGCTCAGAGAAGGCATTGATATTCACGCGAGAACTCCTGAGATGGCAAATAGCAGCATTTTTGAGTTGGCAAATCATTCGTTTCTCATCGTACCACAACCGCAACCAAGACCTTTGCAAAGCAAAGATCGGTGTACGTTTACTCGTCAGGTTTAACAATTACACGTCAAAAGTGATGATGTAATAAATAATAATCAAGATTTTACGGGAATAAGTTACTTTTTTTCGTTCGGAATGTTATCACTATTTATCTATATTGCTTCACGTGAGACAGACTTCTGTTCTTTGCCATGAATCGGCCTCATTTAGTGAAGTGAACGCCAAGCCCGAACCCGAATCCTCAAAACCGTAAAATTCATGCAATTTTCCATTTTTTCGTTTCTTTCATTTCAGCTGGCACATGTGAGAAGAAGCTACGAGCGCATGAACAATCAAACACGATTATCTATTTTATTGAATATGCAACAGGCTATTGTATAGTATTATACCCCACCGTTATTCACTTCTTCTCCTCCAAAGTCTTCACATGCTTCTCCAAATTCTGCACGGTCTCGTTCAATTTCAACAAATCAAGAAGAATCACGTTGTTGGATTTTGTGAACTCGTCTAACAAGTAGTAGTATGAAGCGGCGCCTGTGGCCAGGGCACCGAGCAAAAAGCCCGTGAATCCACCTCTAAGAGCGCCAACTTTTTTGGGACTGGAAATAGGGGCGCTAGAGTACGAGCGTGCGGCACGCACGGCGTGTTTGGCGGTACGGAGGGGAAATGACATGGCGAATATGTGGATCTGATATTCGAAGTGTGAACTCACCTATGGTTATTTTTTTCCCGTTCCTGATTAGTCGCGGCCGGCCCGTGACTAGCTCTGACTGTGCCTGCTGCAGGAATGTACCGATTGAAATTTGCATGCTTTTCAATACATCAAAAAAATCCACACCGTTGATCTTCTTTAGCCCCTTAATTGGAGATTCAGTCACTCAAGGAAAATTTTCTCATCTGGATATACAATTAGGTCACTCTTCGTGAGCGACGTTGAGAATAGAGTGGATGCGGATAGGCCGCATGGAATCACATTTCGCTAAGGCCTTATCTTGCCTCAAAGAGAACCGAGATTGCCCCACGAAATGACCGAAATCAATGTAATGTTACTTGAGTTTCTTTCGTCGGCAAATTTTCATTCAAGGGTGTGGCCGGTGTCATGCGTACCATCACTTTGTGGCAAGGTACATCTTTCTCTTTCTGTGCGGTAATTCCTTGAATCTTGTGGATTGGACAAGGCCCATTTTTATGACCTTTTGCTGTCTAATTCAGGTATAACGATAAGAAATTAGCTCACCTTTTTCATGGTCATATGGAGGAGATCAAGTGAAGCCCTTGTACATTTAAAGGTATTGCATACATAATATCCTGCATATCACGTGCAAACATTAGGTGCACGGGTCTTGAATAGTGTTGCGCGCTTTCGTCATGACGATTTTATGACGATAAAATGTCGATATAATGACGATTTCTCGTTTTTTCGGTCCGATCCTGTCAGATAAACTATTTTCCTAGATGTAGGGTTGCAATCCTCAACAAGCGCACCTGTTACCAGCGTGACAACAGCTCCAACGGGGAAATTGGACTGCATCCCTTCAAACGAAAAATCCAACCTCATTAACGCCGTTTTTTTGCAAAAAAAAATACCTTGACAGATTTCGCGATCTCAATTAAAATGACAGGATTTTGCGGACAAGCCTGCTTCAAATCTGGCACCTATCGACTTGAAAACGCCGTGGTCGCTTTTTCACTCACTAAACCTATTCGAACGACCTTGGATTAAAAATTCTAATCAAGGCTGCCTTTTGCTCCAAAACGTATAGACATGTATACCCGTGGAACAAGTCGACTTTAATGAATCATTACAGATCTCAACACAAAATGGTGTTGTTAGATATAGCCAAAAAGGCGATTGTTTTCGGGAAACCGAGAGAAGATACAATTCTTGGTACTACAATTTTGACGACTTGTCTCCACGGAAATCGCTGCGAATTTTGATGTTGACAAAAGTAAAGCTCAACTGGACTCAACAATCAAAAAAACCCCTTTAAGCCGAATGTAGTCATGCTTATTTCAGAGAA
>JAKTUB010000334.1:0-43583 GCA_030556465.1 Metschnikowia picachoensis | reverse complement strand
TTTTTTTTTTTTTTTTAAAGATATATCCCATTATAGGACGCTCTCGTTAGAGTATGGCAGGCACACCCAAACAAGCGCAAAAACTATACAACATACAGTAAAAACCTATAATAGATCGCAATTATGTTTCTTCCATTCAAACGTGTGGAGGCGCTTCCAGAATTTCTCCCAGCGACTTTTTTTTTTTTTTAAAGATATATCACATTATAGGACGCTCTCGTTAGAGTATGGCTGGCACACCCAAACAATCGCAAAAACTATACAACATACAGTAAAAAACCTATAATAGATCGCAACTTCACCCCAAGCATCGTTTGGCGACACGAGATCTCTCATCGGAAATGAATCCGCTTTGAGACCTCTACCCAGAATGAACTCAACTAATCAGACTTATCAGACTGTCATCGGCCCATGGGGTTGGTCCTCCCGTTGCGAGGCGGCCGCAGGGCAAATCTCCAAAAAGCGCTCGGGCATGATTGGTGGAAGAGTTTTTTTTTAAAGAAACAAATCGTAATAACAGGAAACCGTTCCTGTTATTTGCGTATACTCATTGAAACCCCCAAAATTGATATTGGCATATTTAAGATAGTTTTGAACGTAAGCAAGACTTCGTGGCCAAGTTGGCTAAGGCGTAAGACTGTTAATCTTAAGATCGTGAGTTCGACCCTCACCGAGGTCGCTTGTTTTTTATCTTCTTTTTCAATAATAAAAAAGATTTCGCCCGGTTTCACGATCAAAGCAGTCATAGTAAACATTTTCCCCAAGTAAAACAAGTTTAAAGGCAATAGTACCCACGATGGCAATGCATAACAATTGTTGGTCAATATCAATCACAGGTGCATAAAGTATCAGAGCATGAACGCGAATAAGCCGGAAGCAGACTAATTTCTGTAAGCAAACTCAATTAATGTGAGCAGAGAGTTGCAAGTAAGAAGACACTTTCAATACCAAATCCCTAATTGGCTGGATAGTAAGTATAACACCAATGACTCCACGGAGTGCGTGTATTTCGATACCGAAAAAAGATGTTGATGGCACGGGTCATGATTTCCGAATTCGGCGAGACGTCACACTAAGCTAAGAAAGAGAATCGGATTGGAAATTTATCTACGAGGATTCGAAGAATGAAAAAATAGAACTCAACAAAATCAGAGCGAGCTTTCTCTTTTATGACTACAATACCTATACAAATTTTGGGTGTCGGAATACGATGCATCGCATGCGTCAGGAGGGCCATATGAAAAATTCGCATCCGGTATGAGACAAGCTCGTGCATGCGACCTGAAAATATACTTTTCTGGTCTTAATAAACACTTTTTCTTTGCCCTGAGCTCCCGACAAATTTGTCAACACACAGCTTTGAGACTCAGTAAACCTTGCGTCTTGGAAAGTGAGGACAGTCTTGGATCCATCACTTGAAAAAAAGAAGGATATTTACTCCGCTAACTAAGCATCAAAAGCCAAAACTTTGAAAAAAAAAATAATGGAGTCTCTTGCCCGTGCCTCTCTCAAGGTCTGTCCCTTCGTGAAGGCTACTTCTGCCCAAACGCTTCGCCTGATGAGTAACCTCTCCACTTTGACTCAGCATGCAAGGGCTTGTCCCTTTGCTGGTGCTGCTTTGGCTGGCAGAGAGTACTCTTCTTCGTCAAAACCACTCAAGGCCTCTAGCGCATCTTCCACCTCTTTTTCCTCGGGCAAAGTGGCTGATTTTTACGCATTCTCCGAGAAGGATCTGGTCGATGGGAAATTTGATCTTGTGGATAACTCGTCGAATGAAGTCTCTTTCGATTACGACGGATTTATCGACGAGGAGCTCGTGAAAAAGAGACAGGATAAATCCTACCGTTACTTCAACAACATCAACCGGTTGGCTGAGGAATTTCCCAAGGCTCATTTGGCTGAAGAGGCCGAGCGTGTGACCGTTTGGTGTGCCAACGACTATTTGGGCATGGGCACCAATAGCAAGGTGGTATCGGCTATGAAGGACACGCTTGACAGGTATGGAGCTGGAGCGGGCGGAACACGCAATATTGCCGGCCACAACCGCCACGCGATCAAGTTGGAGTCTGAGCTTGCGGCGTTGCACAAGCACGAGGCAGCGTTAGTTTTCAGCTCGTGTTTCGTAGCTAATGACGCCGTGCTTTCGATTATGGGTCAGAAAATGAAGAATTTGGTGATTTTCTCTGACGAATTGAACCACGCCTCGATGATCCAGGGTATACGTAATTCGAGGGCCAGAAAGGAAATTTTCAAGCATAATGACTTGAAGGACTTGGAGCGCCGCTTGGCGCAGTACCCTAAGTCGGTGCCCAAGTTGATTGCTTTCGAGTCGGTGTATTCCATGTGCGGCTCGATTGCGCCCATCGAGGCTATATGTGACTTGGCCGACAAATACGGTGCCTTGACCTTTTTGGATGAGGTCCACGCCGTGGGCATGTACGGTCCACATGGAGCTGGCGTTGCCGAACACTTAAATTTTGAAGAACACTTGAAGGCCGGATTGGATAATATCCGCAAGGACTCTGTCATGAACAGAATTGACATGGTCACAGGCACCTTGGGCAAGGCCTATGGGGTTGTGGGTGGTTACGTGACCGGCACACGCAGCATGATCGACTGGTACAGATCATATGCGCCAGGATTCATCTTTACCACATCGTTACCCCCCGCGGTGATGGCTGGTGCTTCCGCGTCCATAAGACACCAAAGGGCCACGTTGAAGGACAGAATCGCACAGCAAATAAACACTAGGTACGTGAAAAACAACTTGGGTGCGCTAGGAATTCCTGTGATCCCTAACCCCTCGCACATTGTGCCAGTTTTGGTAGGTAACGCCAAGGATGCCAAGCGCGCGTCCGACTTGCTCTTGGAAAAACACAACATCTACGTGCAAGCCATTAACTTTCCCACAGTGCCCATTGGCGAGGAACGTTTAAGAATCACCCCCACTCCAGGCCATGGTCCTTCCATTGCCAACGAGTTGATCAGTGCCGTGGACAGTGTATTCAATGAGTTGAATTTACTGAGAACTACCGATTGGGAAAGAGCCGGCGGCTTGTGTGGTGTTGGTGATGCGAAGGCAGCGCCAGTGGAGCACATCTGGACTGACTCACAGTTGGCCTTGACCGATGCTCACTTGAACGCTAACGTGGTCGAGCCTTTCATTGCGCCTAACGAGGTCAGCTCGGGTATCAAGGTTTGATCAGAACTTTCTGATCTTATATAGTCTCTTTATTTTTCTTCCCTTCATTTTGACCACACGGTCCGTATCATAAACACATGAATACATGACTGGGTAGATTTCAGACTTAACCTTTAAACGCAACGTCCGTCTCTTTCGAACGCGAGAAATGTTCCTTTTTTAAAAGCAGACATCCAGAATCCGAGTGATAAGATAGAGAACGCGGTCAAAAGTTATGCGATGCAAACGCGAAAGACAATACACACTGTCGAGAGAAATAATTGAATTATCGTGAGTAACTTTTCGAAATATTTTACAGAAAGCGTTACGTTGAAATCAGAAAGTTGAAGCTTCTTTAGAATGATGGATGGTCTAAGTGGTATTAATGATGATCACTGCCCAGACTCGTCGCTAAGTAGTAGCTAGTATGCACTTGTTCACGGACGCGCGATGCTCGCGGAGGTCAACAAACACAACACAACAATGTGCATGCCATCGATAGCCTGAACTTTCCCTTCTGATACACATATACACAAGCATGGCCACCAGTGACCCGGAGCTTGTAAGGCTTTACTTGAACAGGCTCGTGGGATCGCTAGCACCTTCTCACTTAAGCTCAACATACCTACAGGGCCTAGTAAACGATCTTACCATGCATATAACACGCCCATACGCTGCTGCCTCAGCCTCGGCGCAATCTACTACGCAATTATTGGCTCAGTTCAGGAAGCTTTTCATCACTCAGAACAGGGAGGGCGATTGGGAATCATTCGAAAAGATTGTCGAGGCACTATCACGTGCGACCCTGCCCGAAGATCAAACACGGCAGTTGGTATACTTATCTAAGCTTGCCCCGGGACTGCCCAACGCCGACCATTCACAGTCTACCTCGTATCTATACCATCAAGCCCAGTCTCTGTTTCCTAGCAGTCCTCAGAATTTGCCACCCTCGACAATGAATATGACCGCGCTCATCAATCCGTATTACAGAACGTTAGATGAACTGGTGATAATAGCGTCGCTTCGACACACCCTTGTCGGGCGAGATACAACTTTGTTGAGTTTTTCAAAAGACGGACAGAGTGTGGAAGTTCCTACTCTGGCAAACACAAGCTATACTCAGCTATTAGCTGATATCATCGAGCCTGCGCTATTGTATAAAAACCTTTCTGTGTTCTTAGAAACACATCAAGGCGATAAGCACTCGCCCATAATAACAGCTTTTCTCAAATTCGTGGAGATTTACCTCGTGCAATACGCAGATCAAGTTGAGAGCATTTTCAGGAACCCACACTCGCTAATCGCGCTTCTTGATCGGCTAGAGGCAAGCGTGCATTGTTTAAGGCTTCTCAATTATTTGAAAGCTCGTACCATTGACCTAAATGGCTTCGATCTCTTGCATGAAGTTTACAAGTTTTCCCAGTTTGGGGACCTCGAGATATCCATGATTGCTAGAAAGCAATTCAATGAGATGGCTGCGCCTTATTATATGTATCTCGAGCAATGGCTCATAAGGGGCGAGCTCCTAGATGAGAATGAGGAGTTTTTTGTCGCTTTTGATAAAAACGAGAATCACATCAACGACATAATTAGGTATCACCAAAAGAGGCTACCTTCGTTTTTGGGACTCGATGATGAAATATTCTTCAAGATATTTCAAATTGGTAAGACACTCGTATACCTTGAAAACTATTGTCAGGAACTCGATTGGGTTAATGACTTTTCCAGGCGATACTATCAATTCATCTTCACACAACATGGTGGTCTACAGTCCATGAGCTCAAATACGATTCAAGTCATGGTTGACAAGCAATATGACGAGGTCATCAAATACTTTACACTTATCGTGCAGTCTAAGCACCTGTTATTTTCACACATGCTTGGGATGAAACGGGTAATGCTCATGGAGTCGAGCGACTTTATCGATGCTATCACTGTGAATGGTGCAGCAATGTTTGGAGAGCCTGCTTTGTCGTTAACATCTGCCCGGCTCTCTGACCTCTTATTTACTGCGATAAATGTATCATCGATCAGGGATTTACCCGCCGAATACCTAAAGAGGGTTGACGCACGGATTCTAAATTTAAGTCACGGTGCAATTGGATGGGATGTGTTCACGTTGGCTTACAATATTCCTGAACCTCCTCTCGATGCACTTTTGAACTACAAAGACCAAAATATCCAGTATTTGCGGTTGTTCAACTTTCTTTGGGGACTCAAGCACTTTCAGAGCCTCTTGCGACAAAACTTCGTTCAATACCAAGACTATCACAAAAGCGATTTGAGACACATCAAAACAAAAGTTAAAAGCTATCTGGGAACATCGAGCAGACTTACTGATCAGCGAGTGAACTGGCTTTCGCGAGCTCTACGTGTTGTTAGCTTAGTGCGCCATAGAATTTCGACACTTGTCGATGCGATACTCAATTTTGTGTCTTTTGACTTGATTGAGAACAGCTTTAATGTGCACATTGTGCGCAAACTTTTCAAAGAGTATTCTTCAAGGGTTCCTGAGCTCAAAAGTGGCGTTCGGGCTGACGCTTCTAGACTCACAATCATGGATGAAACTTTTTTGCGGGATCGAAACGATCGGTCACTATTGGCTGGATTGGAGAATATTGAAGTTGCCAAACAAAACACGGCTGATTTGACCATCGACGATTTGACTTCAGCGCATGTGGCATATCTTCGAAGCGTATCTGACTGTAAACTATTACGAGAAGACGCTCTCGGTCGTCACAGTGGAAAGTCCTTTGTCCAGCAAATTTTTGAACTTCTCGAGTTAGCTTACGAGTTTCTACACACCAGCGAGGAATTTGGCACATCATTGAGCACCTATGTCAATATTCTTCGCCTTAAAACCGAGAGCTACGATTTTGACGAAGATTGGGATGAACTTCATCGCCGCTTGAACTCGGTAAAAAAGTACATTCAGACAGATATCTTCGCTGACAAGCTTCAACCCTGGCTCAAGGCTTTCACTCAGGACATGCGTGCTGAAGTGGATCTTAGAGAGTTCAGCAGAATGATTTGATTGCGTCTCAAGCGATATACATCTTACCCTCTGAGAAGGCTGTGGACTCTCCTTTTCATACTTTTTTAATTCATTTTGCGGTCGAGCCAGTCCAGATTCAAAACATACATTCCCCCTCAGTTTGAGCACTCATTGCGCGATTTCTGAACTCTCATGATTATCAAGCAATGCCATGCCATCCTTTTTCCCGTTTTGAATGTGGGAAAAGTACGCAAAGATCTGGGCGCGAAATGATCGGCAACTGACGCCAGATCACGAGCATCGTCAAAACAGCACGTTTTAATTTTCTCTGATGTCCAGGAAAGCAAGCTATTTCCTGGAAAGAGAATCAGATTTATTAAGTCTTTAATTATTGATCTTGTGGCGTTTTTTACCCATTCATTATCTTGCAGCCTTATCTCGGTACAGGGACATGATTTTCGGCCCGCCGCTGGGCCGAGGAGGATAACGACGCGCGGAATGTGCCGTTCCCCAGATTTCGTCGCGCGGGAACTCACACGTACTTATATGGCCGCCAAGCATACTCCCTATCATATTTTATTTTCTGACTCGATTGACCAACCGGACTCCAGAAACCGTTCCTGGATATTATACATCGAATTCCAATTGAAATACATATCATTCCTGATTTTGCAGATAGCACAAACCATAGTTACATTTTTTTGTTTCTTATCATGGACGAAACTGACAGTGTTTTGGTGGACAACATCAAGTCATTTGCTTCGGGTGGATTTGGCGGCGTTTGCGCAGTCTTAACGGGACACCCGTTTGATTTGGTCAAGGTACGTTTGCAGACAGGAGTCTACAAGTCTACGGCTGAGTGTCTCAAAGGAACTTTGGCCAAAGATGGACTCCTAGGATTTTACAGAGGAGTTATGCCCCCACTTTTGGGAGTCACCCCGATGTTTGCTGTATCCTTCTGGGGCTACGATATGGGCAAGAAAATTGTCTCCGGATACAGTGGAACGAAGATCGAAAACTTTACGGTGGGGCAAATTTCCACAGCAGGGTTTCTTTCGGCCATTCCCACCACGGCCGTAGCCGCTCCTTTCGAAAGAGTCAAGGTAATGATGCAGGTGCAGAGTGGGGCAAAGTCCTCAATGGGCGCAGTAATCGCCGAAATGTACCGAACTGGCGGGCTCAGGTCCATTTTCAAAGGATCGGTGGCTACATTGGCCAGAGACGGCCCTGGTTCTGCGCTTTATTTCGCGACGTACGAGTATGTGAAGGCGGCTTTGTCTTCCCCGGGCAAGGACTTATCGTTGGGTGCCATATCTATTGCAGGTGGCTGCGCAGGGCTGGCCATGTGGCTTGGTGTTTTCCCCATAGATACCATAAAGTCAACCCAGCAATCTTCAAACGTCAGCGTCTCCATTGCAAAAGCCACAACGAGCATATATGCGAAGGGAGGAGTCAAAGCGTTTTTTCCAGGCGTGGGGCCAGCTTTAGCTAGGTCTTTTCCAGCAAACGCAGCCACGTTTGTAGGCGTCGAGTTGGCAAAGAACTTCCTCGAAACGCTTTGAGGGACTAACTTAGAATTAAACAAGGACTCGCCATCTTATGTCAGCATGGCTATGTGTAATTTATGTCACATATTCAAATCAAGAAGAATAGAACAGAAAAAAGATACCGTCCTTTATTTTATTTCGCTCATTGAGATCTCAAATCTCAAGTCGCTGCCTATCAGGTCATTTGCGTGCAGTCTCTTTTCTCACCCGCACTACGGCGTGGCTCAATTATCACCCTCGGGTCGACAACGATAAGACAGATATTGAAGATAGCTACATCAACACACCACAACATGTCCTTGACAGATGACCAGGTATGTAATCCTTTTTTGAGTTACTGTGATCGCAGCTTTCAAATAAATCACATGAGTTAATTTATCATTTGAGTAAGACCCGTGCTAACTAGCCTCAGGTGAACGCCGAGCTCCGCAAAATGAAAGCCTTTATCGAAAAGGAGGCACAGGAAAAGGCCAAGGAAATTAGATTGAAGGCCGACGAAGAGTATGAGATCGAGAAGGCGTCGATCGTACGGTCTGAGACTGCGGCCATTGACAGTGCTTATGAGCAAAAGTTGAAGAAGGCGTCGTTAGCGCAACAGATTACAAAGTCCACCATTGGGAACAAAACACGGTTGAAGGTCTTAGCGGAGAAGGAAAAAATTTTGGACGACATTTTTGAGGAAGCTGGAAAGAGTTTGATCGAGTTGACTTCTGACAAAAGCAAATACAAGCCGATCTTGGAAGGCTTGATTGAAGAGGGCTTGTACGCCATTTTAGAAGACACCGTTACGCTCAGAGTGAGGGAAATCGACGTGAATTTGGCTAAGGAATCCGCAGAAACGGCTGCTAAGACGTTTGCCGAGAAGGCCAAGTTTGAGGTTGCGGTGAAAATTGACGATTCCAAATTTTTGGACGCGGCCCTGGCCGGTGGCGTTGTGGTTGTCAACAAGAGCGGTAAGATTGAGGTCAACAACACCTTGGAAGAGAGGTTGAAGTTGTTGGCCGAGGAGGCTTTGCCTGGTGTCCGGTTGGAGTTGTTTGGGCCCTCCGCCTCCAGAAAGTTCTTCGACTAAGATGCTCCCATAGACCGTTCATACTTCACTTCTCAGCATAATAAACGTTACAAAACAGAGTCAGATTGTGAATTATGCTTACTACTCGGAAGTATGATAGAAATCAAATTTTAGATAGATTCGCTGGGCGATAGTCTCTTACCGTGCCGTGCCTCGAATCTTCATGCAATCACGCAGTCCGCAAAGTTACTTTCGCAGGCGAAAAACGCCATACAATATACGAGCTTCGAGACACCACATAATAGTATATACAATTTGCATTCACATATAGAGCCCAAAATGCTACGGTGGCCGAAACATATATTATCTGCCACCCGCTTAAAGTCTTGGCGATACATATCCACGTCGCCTGCCCGATACCAAAGGCCACACTCGGCCCTGCGAATTCTTCATCTGCTACATGAACCTTCACTCACTCCTCCCCAACAGAGGAATATCGATAAAGAGGCCATCTTGAAGATGGTCAATCCCATAGCACCAAATGACCTGTTCGTATCATACACGACGTTTGATACGGAGGGAAATGTCACAGCCGTGTCGCAAAAAATCCCCAAGGCGCAATTCTTGAATGAAAACAGCTTGTTTCCACGAGACTTGCGCAAGGTCGACTCCTCCTCGATCGATGTGGCTCCCACTATCATGGTGCGTTCAGAGAATGCCATCATTGTCAACATGCTACATATAAAAGCCATTATCAAGAGCGACAACATCAAGATTTTCGACACGGCAAACCCATCTGTGGCGACGAAATTGGGACTCTTCATGTATGATCTAGAGTTGAAGCTCAAGACACTGAGCTCTCTACCTTATGAGTTTAAGGCGTTAGAGTGTATACTCATCAGCGTGCTCAGTTACCTCGAAGCCCAGCTTCAAACACATTTAACCAGCTGTGGTAAGATCTTGGCAGAATTGGAGGATAACATCAACCGCGAAAGCTTACAAGAATTGTTAATCAAACTGAAGAAGCTCTCAAGTTTCTTTCAGCGCGCTACATTGATTCGAGACGTACTAGAAGAGCTTCTAGACAATGATGAAGACTTGAATGGTATGTACCTCACCAAGGCGTTGAAGTACAATCCCACAGACGCTGCCTTGGATTACTCAGAAATCGAGATGATCCTCGAAACATATTATCAACATTGCGATGAGGTAGTGCAGCAGGCTGGGTCTTTGATTAGCGATATCAAAGCAACTGAAGACATTGCCAATATTATTCTAGACGCGAACAGAAACTCGCTCATGTTGTTCGAGCTCAAGGTCACAATATATACCCTTGGTTTCACTGTGGCGACGCTTTTACCTGCATTTTATGGTATGAACCTCAAAAATTACATTGAGGAGTCATTTTACGGTTTCGGAGCGGTGTTGGCAATTTCGATCATCCAGGGTGTGCTCATCACATTGTGGAATTTTAAGAAATTGCACAAAGTGCAAACGTTGACCATGATGGCAAGTCCGACCACCACCTTGAGGAACAAACTGCGCTATCATGGTCTAAAGGGAAGAAGGCCTCATCGACAATGGCTTTCTCGACTTCTTTTCGGGAGAAAGGCTAAGCAAATGTCACCGACACAAGAAGAGAGAGATGTTATATGGCGTATGATCAGAAATGATAAAAACATACGCTAGCATGTATATAAATACGGGGGAAATTTCACATCATTTGACATGTATATTGTACAATCTCTTATGCCATGAGAAGAGGGTATAAGCGTTCTTTATTCAGACTCCTCATCTTCCTCAGAGCTCGAGGAGTTGGCATTATCGCCACTGACAGCTTCATATGAAGGAATGGCCTCGGACTTTTCATCCACAGCCTCACTCGTTTCTGGTGTGGGCTCGTCGTCAAACGTAATGTGCTTGGCAGCAGGTGCTGATGACTCGTTTGACACTGGTTGTACATCTAGCTCGCTCTCCGGAGTCAACAAAGTGCCTTCGATAGAGAGCATCTTCCCGCTGGTGTAGATCGCTTTGACACTGAATGAGACTTTTCCCTCAACCTTTGTGCCCGATGCATCGGTCCAGTAACCGAAAGATTTGAATTTGCTTGATGAAGTCTCCGGTGTAGCCTCAGAGTCACCAACTTCATCGGCCTGACTTGGGACGAACGCCCAGTCCTGTGGGATGTTTCTAAATTTAATCGATGCGTTGAATGTGTCGTGAACCAACAAACCAATGTGAGATGCCGTTTGCATGTAAACGTAGCCCTGTAATAGGTCTCCAAGCTGGGGATGCCATATAAGCAAATCGACCGTTATCCACATGAAAGCGAACGCAGAGGACTCAGTGACCTTTGCCAAGAGAGCATCCAGACCTTCCTCGGACGAGTCTTTGCTCTGAAGATTAACATTGAAATAAGACAAGACGACACCGCGAGCTTTGGGGAAGTACGTCATAATCAAAGGGTCTAAGTGCTGAGCCTTGACACCATTTACAGGATTTGTGATGTGACATGGTGCTAGCGAGACATACATGGAAGTTCTCACGACTCTAAAACATTCAGATTGACCCTTCTCATTTACCACATTGGAGCTCTTATTAAGTCTTCTTTTCTTTAGGTCCAGCTCATTGAAGTTGTCATCTGCCGCCCTAGTTTCTGCTGACATCTCTGTATGATCACGTTATTTCTTGTAAGGTCGTCTTGGAAGCGCAGCCGGAGACACTTAGATGAGCCCTTGGAGAAAAAAATGAGCGGCCTGCATGCACGTTTGCGGTGCGTTCATATAGAATCTTTTGCAACCACTGATCAGATCGATGATCTGAGGCACAAAATTCGGAGTTATTATTTATTCGTACATACTCGTAAACTTAAAATCTGTTTTTGAACCGCGAAAACTTCAGTGTGATTTGTGATCCCGCCGCATAGATGCCACCATTCGGTTGCAGAGCCGATGGCTCTCCGTCGTAGAGGTGTTGCTTAAAGAGCTGGCTCTCTTCTTGCTTCAAGGCTTCATCCTTCCGCTTTACCGTGGCACCTTTGACTGCAGAAATCTTGAGCGCCGCGAAGTTTTTCAAAATCTTGCTGCTCTGACTTGCAGGGGCATCCTCAGCCGGTGTGTACTCAGGAACCCCAGTAAACCTGACTCTTTTCATTACGATGCTTTCCGTCATTGAAGAGGGTTGAGACATTGTCGAGATCATGGAATCCCGACTCAAGTCACTGAGTCTGCTCAAATTATCTGGTTGGATCGCTACGCTGTTCCGTCTAGTATTTCTGTTGGTGATTTGGGCGCGCGTTGGCATTTGACTAGGAAACGATGATGGTGGAGTAGGATCAGCTTTAGCCGGAGAAGGGTCGTCTTTCGAAGGTGAAATTTCGAGTCGGGTGTGCTTGCTTTGTCTTCCCAATTTTGTGGCAGACGGATTATTCGGGTCAAACACAACATTGCTGAAAGTCTCCTTTTCCTTGCTGTATAGCGTTCCTGAACGAGAAGCCTCCAATAAATGCTGTTGAAATTTCTGGCTCGCCGTCTTCCTCACTTCAAATTTTGGCTGCATGGATTCCTTAGTCTCCTCTACAACATCCATAGTCTGAGGCCTATTACTCGCGACAGATGCCGCGAGAGGCTTTTTTGTCATCAGACTGGCTCTCTTGATACTGCCACTAGGCGAGCGAATGAAAAGCTCTTGTTTCAGTAGTGTCGAGACACTACTACTAGCTTTCAACGCCGTTGCTGCAGCATTAAAAGAAATAGGCTGAGAACTAGAGCGACGACGGCCATTCACCACTGACGTATTTGGCTTTTCCTCCAAAGTGATAGAGGTTGACATGCTGGATTGGAGAGACGACGAAGACTGTCTCCGCAGATATTGCAGACCTCGGAAATCCGTGGGTTTGCTTAATAGAGAATGTGAATTGACGGGCTGGAGGTGGTGATCATCATTCGCCTTGGAAGACCCGTTGGAAGTCGCGAATTTTTCGCTGGCTTTAGGTTTCACCAGGCTTCCAGTCGAAGCCTTCTTGACAGCAAGCGAATTCAGTATTGGACCGGAAATTTGTTTTGCCTTTTTTTCGGCGAGCATCTGTGCCCTTCGCCTTTTCACCTTTAACTCTTTCACTCTTTCTTCCTCCACAACCTCGTTCACTTTAAGCAAATTTTCAATTGGCAAATTATGGGGAGCCCGGAAGGCGAGTTCACTAGCTATCCATGCATAGCCAAACTCCTTCAACACCTTTAGCAAGTCTTCAATGTACACCACACTCTGATGTATAAAACCAACAAAGTCAAGAACAGTCTTCGATGTTGTTTCATGCTTTGCGTCCATTCTAAGAAACCGTGTGATTGTAGCAATCAAAACCCCATTCTTTTTCGTGTTGAAGAAATTCGCATCGATCTCGTTGAGCAATTCGCAGAATCGAGCCCCGTTAGATACAAAAGAGTAAAATTTCTGGTCATGTAAATGATCGTGGTTGGCGATGAAAATCTGTCGACCAAACTTTCGAAGTATGAAGTATAACTCATTCAAGCGTAGGGTCCAGAAGAGAACCCTATGTAATGCATAGGCGCTATGGGGTAAGGCATGTAATTTTCTCTCTTGTGAGGTGTTAGGCGCCTGTTTGATGGCCCTATACTCGTTGATAAGAGGCTTTTGAGACTCGAGGGTTCTCGATATTCCTTGGACAATGCTGAAAAGAGCACAAATATCGATATCAATCAATGACGCTTCCGAGTAATCACTGGAGGACGTAGCTCTCGCGTCCAAGCAGAATATCAAAGACGAATACCCGAACAACCCACATTTCAAAGTCATGTCGAAGTCTCGTGTTGAATCGAAGAACTCATTTCGAAACATCATATCCAAGTCACTCAAGTACTCATCATTCCTAATTTCTTTTGAAGCATTTAGGTATCTTTTTTGATAGCCATCCTGGCATGCGAGGCAAACCGCACGGAATACCTTCAAACACGAAGCAGAGGACGCGAAAGAAGGTAGTTTGTCTAGTGGTACAATTGCTTGATCTCTCATGTCGTAGGGGATGTGTGTGATACTACGGGACGTGACCACGGACACTGATTTGGGCAATTCGTAGTTTTCTAGCGCTTCTAACTTTGGGAAAAAGCCAGAATCGTTGATTGCAAACAAATTTGAAGCGAGATATATCATGTAGTGAACCAATGCGAGCTTGTTAGATCCCTTGCCCGTCTCGCTTATCACTTCATCGATTGCTTTTATGAGCCGCTCGAGCTTCACTAATGCGTATTTGTATTGTATGATACGAGCGTCCAACGAATCCATACTTTTGGGCTCGAACTTCAAAACTAGCTCATCTGTGTTACCCTCCTTGCTTTTTATGGACATCGGTTGAAGTAAATTTGTGTGGGTGAATGCGGTCCTTGATAGAAAAATAGACGCTTATCAGTGAAGCGTCACTCTGGGGTTGCCTTGAATCAATCAAAGCGAAAAAGGTAGCAAAATCACAAGATGGTATTTACAAGAAGACAAATGCGGTAAGATAACTAAAAATGCGGGTGTTAGCGGTAAGTTTTGCTTGCTCTTGTAGCTCTATAAGAATGGCTTGGCTTGGGAAGTTCGAGCCTCGCGCGGAGCGTCTTCGAATAGCACGTCAGCGACAGACAGAGAGCAGTGCTAATGCACATGGCGCCGGCGCGGATATGCCGAAATCTTACTTCTTGGGCAAAGCGCCGACGGCCATGTGATTGGCTTTAGATAAACGAGTGATCAAGAAAGAGACTTTGTAAGGTGATTAGTTTCGTTCCCAAGACTCGTAGATGGACAAGTCAATTATTTCGGGGTTATAAAGCAACGGCAAATAGGGTTTTGGGCACGCGAATCCTTTCTCAATGAAGTCACGTGATCGTGCATATGGTCATCAGTAAACATAAACAATACTCGTCCTCCCGCTTACCACCACCCGGCGCGAATGAACTCCAGCGATTATCGTGTCACCGCTCTACTAACGGAGCACCTCGGCTTTGCTCCCTTGACGTTGGTAGACGAGGTTATCAATGCCGTGAACAAGATTATGTACAACTGCTTTGATGCTCTAGAAACATTTCTCACCAAGCGCAGGGACGCCCAATTAGAGAAACTACGCATATACAATGGGATCGGAGAGGGCGACGCAGACATTAACACTGACGGGCTCATGGATGAAAAAATAACTGCGGCGGAGGAGCGTGGCGAGGTCTTTCCCTTGGCCGAAATTCACCATGGCACATCCGAGCTAGAAACACTTTTAGTGTCGCACGTGGACAGAAACTTCGACAAGTTCGAGTTGTATACGCTACGAAACATCCTCACAATGCCGCGAGATCTAGTTGAAGATGGGTGGGTGCGCCTTAAACATCATGAACACCTAGATAATCTTGATCTCAAAGAACCACAGGCTGGCAAGGGCGAAAGAATTGCCTCTTTGATCAAAAATATATCTTATGAGCTTCAACTACGAAAAATCTTGCAAGCTCAGTTGTCTAAAGCTCAAAAGCTAGTCGGTTTGCTCATTCGATACAAAAACAGTATAGATGCGCTTATACTGACGCATCCGAACACTCAGCTTTCCGCCGAATCAATCCGCAAATTGAAAGAAGGTCTCACGCCCATGAACGAAAATGTATACTACTTGCTCAGCCAACTGCGCGAGCTTATTAATCAGGTGTCCGGATTGACCCATACATTGACAAAGGATCAAATGCACTTCCGGCCCACTAATCGTGATATATATCTTCACGAAAAGACGCTCGCACTAATTCAAAATCTTACAAGCAGGAGAGCCAATTGATTAGACTCTGCACAGAGCCCATGATAGGCCATGATAGTGTTTTATAAACTGAGAAACAATTTTCAGACTTAGAATGTAATATACGCAATGGCCTTTAGGCAAAAACTAAATTGTAAGTCAACATACTCTCCTTACCGCGTTGGCTGCACGTGCTTTATCAATTCTTGCGCTGCACTGTTTTTGTGTCGCGCACTTCTCGAGAGCCAATTAAAGTGCATCGAAAATTAAGTCACATCTTTTGAAGGACAGACATACAACAATGGCCGCCACCTTAAGACCAGACCCCGAATTGCAAAGATTTAACGCGGCAAAGGAGAAGCTTGGTCACTATTTCCGTTTCACGACAAGATCTGCTTTGTTTAATGTCGTCTTTGCCGGAATTATTCCCGTGGGCTTAACTATAATGGCATACAACCAGGAAGGTCAGTACCCATTCGCTAGAGTGTTCAGAAAGGACGTTGTGTTGGACAAAGAGTACATTCCTAGAGAGAAAGATTTGTAAGTGGACAGATAGAGATGAAACGGGGTATTTTGCATGCTGCCATTGAAAGGCTTTTGTGCGTACACAGGACACTTATGGTGAGTAATTACTGAAATATTATGTGAAACTAATGAAAAGGTATATAGAGTTGTAGCCTTAACACTGTGAGGGATGCATTTTCACACAGAAATAAGAAGAATTGAAGAATGATAAATGTGTCGCACAAGTTGACGCCGGGGAAGATCAAAGTTTAGTGTTTCAGTTCCGCGAGCCACTGGGATGACGATTGGTGGCTTCCATAGCTTTCCAGAAAGGGGGCCTCGCTGGAGCTGGGCAGATGGCAGGGCCCTAGTTGGACCTGAAAAGAGACTAGTCCCGTTTTTATGTCCCCCAGATTTTCTTTGGTGCGGTTTGAACTTTTTATCGTACGCGGAGAGCAAAGAGCTTTAGATTTTTTTGTGGACTGAACGGAATTTAAAAGCTTGGGTGCAGATTTTCTCCTTCGTATGACGGGGCTATCCGCTTGTTTCAGCACCCGTGCTGTCTCGTCTTCGAATAAGAACGTGCCCTCTTGCACATGAAATTCATTCAAGCAATTGTCCAAGGAGAACGTTGTATTGGGAAAGTGCTTCTGTGTCCCGGGCCCAAATGATCTGGCCTTTTTTATTTTTCGGGGTGTGAACAGACCCGCCTTAGGCTTTGACCCAATCAAGGTCTTTATATCCTGCTGATTTTGAACTAATACTAGAGCCTGTTTTTCAGGGGCAGCCTCTCTCTCGCTGCTGCTTTGCTCGTGTTTGCTGAGCCCGTTAGGTGCATGAAGGCTCTCATTAATGACACAACTGGGTATTGACATGTTTTCCGAGTCTTTAAACGGGTCTTCTTGCAAGAATAGTTCAATCTCGGTGCTGTCATGGTCTTCTTTTTCTGAGCTCTTGGAATTCTGAGGGCTTTGGTGGTATTCACTGTATAGATGAGGAGGTATCGCGCTGTGAACTATACCCAAGCCGTAGTCTGTATGTTGTGCATCATGGGCGTTCAGCTCAGTTGCAATTCCCATCTCGTGATCTGACAAAAAAACAAACTCCTTGAGAAAAGGGTCGTGCGTTGGATTGCCAGAAGTGTTTGATCCCTGAAAAGATAACTGCGATGCGTTAATTGTGAGATGGTGATCACCAAATGGCTTTTCCGCAGGCCAGAGGGTGCTATTATCATGAAAACTGTTGAGAAGTGTTTGGGGTGTGTAGAAAGCCTGTGAGCTCTGTGGTAATTTGGGGCTCTCTGGCAGAAAGTCAAACGAAATATTTGAGGCCGGTGTCTGAAGATACACCGCACTATTTATTGCACCCATTGGTCTCTGCGCTGGCAGCTCTCCGAATGGGTCACTTTCAAAGCTTTGAGTGGCATTAACATCATTTGTCGAACTAGGGCTACCGTAAAACTTTTTACCAGGGTTAAGCCCGGGGTTCGATGAGAAAAAAGACCCGTTCATTGAAGGTGAATATAATTGAGACATGCAGATGACGGTCGAATTGTATTTCTGAGCGAATGGCAGCGAATGGCAGCGAGACTGATCCTTGATGAGCCAAAGAACCTGAACTGCAAAGTATTCAATTGATCGAGGTTTGCTCGGTGGTGAAGGAATATCGATATCTCCTGAAACCTTCAATCAGCGGGGTCGGGTGTATGTAAAACGAGTGTATAACGGAAATAGAGGGGCTTTAAAGGTAAACGAAGGAACGGTCTGTCAGGAAAGCTCAATGTATATCTGAATGGCGTAGAAATGTGAAAGGTATGGATCAAAACAGTAATTCATGTCAAAAAGTGAAGCATTATCGTGTCAGGAAGTGTGGTGCGCCCAATCGGGAAAATAAGCCAGTACTGGGATCAGTCCTGCACCTTTTTGCGACTTGTCAGGTCTCAACAGGGACAAAGTTCAGCATTCTCAAGTCTGTGCGAGATCCCACTTTTACATATATATCTGGAGGTATTAATGTTGGTTCTTGCTGATAGTGCTGCTCGATAATAGTATTTGAAAGTTCTGCCTGCAATTTTTATTGAACTTGAACGAATTTAAATTTTTAGGCGTAGTTTTGATTTTTTTAATGTGACACTCTCAAGACTGCCGAAAGGCTTTCTGAGAAATGCGAACGGAAATTACGTAAGACTGGTGAGTTTCCACCTAGGACTGTATAGGCGGCAACATCTATCTAGGATAGGCTTTTGTATGGGCATTAACAGACTAACGAAAAAAAATAAAAATAGCACAGACAGCACACACCCAAAGACATGTAAGTAATCCAGTGTATACAGGATACTATAGAAATGGGGTGACCGATGGGCAGTCACCGGGAACAAGTCCAACCTCATAAATGGAGAGATCCAGGATCAGGTCATCCAGGATTAATCCCATCAAAGACTTGTGTCACTTAGAGACGACTGTATGGTGTAGAATGAATCATCTAGTCTAGTTCACTAGGTAAACAATTTATATCCATCTGGGAAGAATCAGTCATTACACGATAAGGTAACTTGGGCTAGCTCCGCCTTGCTCGTTTTTGTTCGTTATTAGTTCAATCGATAGTTGTTTTAAAGGAAAAATCTTCATTGAAGATTCTTCCGTGGTAAGATTCCATGCAGTACACCACAGTCTCTGACTAGCCAGCCGTCAATGAACTACAGTAGTGTGCCAATGCTGGACGGGCCGTACAAGTTGTTGCGAAGAGATCGCAGAAGCGGAAAATATATTCATATAGTCCATGTGCCCCACCAAGGATACCTCTGGTCTTTGAGCTCATACCTACGCACTGAATGAACGAAGCTGGTAACAGCTTCTTCATGAAGTTCAGTCGAAGTAGAGAAGAGATTACTCATAATAAGCTGTGAATTAGAGTCAGTCATAAGAGAGAAGGATAGCCGCTTAGTTTCTTCTCAATATGAGACAGAGAATTAAGCCATCTTTTATAGAATACAAGAGATGAACTTCACAGAATATTACTGAGCGCCAAGTGCCGCCTCACTTTGGGTAACTACACAGTTCCGACATATATAAAACATATCGGGCTGGTAGTAACCCTTACTTGAAACATGAGTGATACATTACAGATACATCACTCAGTCCCAAAGGGTTAGGCGCACGCGCATACAGAGTCTTCACTAGGTAGGTGCGTGCATAAGGCATCTATGTTTCTCACTGACTTGAAACATATTCGCACTTTCCGCACAACACAAATGTGTAGTATATATAACACACACTATATGCACACGGAGACCAAGTTCGTGACAAAGACTTCAGATTGTAAGTTCACAACTACAGAAAACGCACAATTTTATATTGTGCAGATCTCCACAGGTGTATAATCACGCCACCTTAACTCCATATTTGCGCCGATCAACGCATCATCGGAAAACTAAGAAAATTAAATTGGTTCCTTCTGTTGTGAGAGTTGAAGCGGCATGTAAGGGAAGTACAGCCAATATGGCGATGTCAACCTAATTACATTTTATACGCAGCCGAGCATCAAGGTAAGGCATGGTAGAAAGCTGGCTAGGGTTTTACATATACTCATGATAGTTTTGTGGAGAGCTAGGTAAGCAGTTAGGACTTCTTGTCCTTTATCAATGTATTAAGCAAAGAAAAAACAACCAAGAGCGAACTACAGAAAATAAAAAAGAATGAACTGGTATATATGGCAGACTACAATCATTTATAGCGTTCCTACTACTAGAGGTTATAATGGTAGCGGTTTGCTGAAACGCCGCCTTTTACGGAGAAAAGGTGTGGTGGGATACTACAAGGTTCAAGACAAATAACCGGCAGTTACTCCTGAGTTAAAGTGTGATCACAACTAAGCTTGATTGTATGTCTGTATTTTTAAATTCATATCTAAATCCAATCGTAAAGAGAATAATAAACAACAGACTTGTCAGCCAAGCCCGCCTATAAATATGTGTTGAAAAAATGAAATGAAAAACAAGCCCTCCGAGAATCGGGCAAACCGAACCAAACCAAAGAAAAAGGAAATAAATAAAAGAAAGAAAGAGGTCAAATTGAAGTCAACACAAGCAGCTCTAAAGGAATTTCTTGAAGTGCTTGTCATCCAACCACCCAGCCTTTTCGAAGACAGCGAAAAGCCTGCTGGCCTTATTAACGTCAATTCTGCAGGCCTTTTGAGCATCAGTCCTCCTGAAGGGCATGTCATTACGTGCGCGGCTTACTTTCTCATGGAAAAATCTTCTCTTGGAATCAAGGTAAACGTTACAACGTAATCTCAACGTGGATGCCAATACAACCTCAGCGGGGTGCAACTGTTCCAAGTTGGGGTCGCTTCGTAAATCCATGGGCTGTCCCTTCCACTCAACTTTAAGCGCCCGATTGTTTCCTTTTGGCAAAGTTGCATACGGATCTGGTGAGTAATCTGGAATTGACTCGTCAATCAAGGCAGCTTGCTGCGCAGCCAACGGTGATCCCGAGTAAGATGGTTCTTTTCTAACTCTGCGCTTTTTCTGCGGAAGCAGCAAAGGCAGTGACTCTTCAAACTGCAATTTCGATTCCAAAGCCTCGCTTTCCTTTGCAGCCTTACGAGTTCTCACCTTGTCAATGTTGTCCGAGTCTGATTCAGAACTAGCAGGGGCTCCTCTTTTTCTCTCGGCTTTATTCTCAGGCAGCCGCACAACGTGCAGGTAATCATCAACACGAGGTGTTTCGAATGAATACTGGCTCAAAAATTCCAATTGCCTTTGCTTATAGCTGGAACCCAATTTAGACCAGGGGCTAACGGTCAAGGAGTAGCTCTTGAAATTCTCGATTTTGAATGGGTGTTCAGTGGCGAGGTAGCGCTTGGAATTGCGTGCAGCACAGATATCATCGCTTGCGTCATGCGAAGAGCTATCTCGTTGATAAGGAGACAATGGCGGCGATAAGATCTCATGCGTAGAACTCAATGCTGAAGACGGAGTGCTCAATGCCTCTTGTTTTTCGTTCTTATTTAAACGAGGCTGTCTGGTCAACTTGGCCTCCTGGGCGCTCACTGGTGTAAGGCAACCATCACGCTGCCCAAACGTTCTGGAAATAGGCTGATATATTAAGGTCATGGCTGGTTGCGATAATGGAGTACAGTGGATTGATGAAAATATGCTTGAGTGGAAGTCTATTGGAGATAAGGAAATTTGGAATTGCCGATCAAAAGGCTTTCGGTGGTTTATCGACCACATATATAAACTGAAGAAAAAAGAAAAAAAAAATACAAGATTGTTGCATGCTCTCCATGTAAGAAAAATGAATTTCTTTTTTCCTGCACATAAAAACCGTTTTTCTTACTCCAGAAACCTGCAAATCTTGAAACTGGACCCGGGATCAGCCAAACAAAACTTTGAGTTGAGAAATCTCAGTCTTAAGCTAAAAAAACCAGACGAATACGACTATTTTGATTCAATGTTTGCTAAAGCTGACGTGAGCGAGACATGGCCGTGATTGCATGGGCCAACTCTGATGCGCGCCCGAGAACCCCTGTGCAGTTTACTCCATACTCATGATCTTAATCGGCCATACTACAAAAGCGGCAGCACATAAGATCACTTGACGAGTTTTCTTATATGATAACGAGGCGGCTACCAGCCAATTGAAGTTATTCAAACTGTCGTCCAAGCTCAATGGGTGCCCAATGGCTGGCTGTCAGAGCAAGACAACAATGCACCCGATGCTTTCCTGCTTATCTGCAGATCTTCATGCTTCTCGAACAGTCATGACGCAGATAAAGCACGTACCATTTCTTTTTTTTTTCCCGCCAGTCCGCAATCACTTAACCTTGTTGCCTGCGCCGCCCGATCACACTACTTGGCCTGTAGACAACGCCTCACGTGCCATATGTGATTAGAGCCATTGGTTTAAAATTACCTTTGAGCTAACTCCGGATGGCGAGCGCATTTTTGGTCGTACCGGAATGATTAGTCTTTGAAAATGATTGTAAATTTTACTCATCTAGACCCTCATTGTTAGACGCGCCATTTCCAAGGAAATCAGCAGACAAGAATTTAACGTCGGTATGGTTGCAATTACCCTTTGAAAACGGCTAGAACACTCAAAGCAGGATAAAAAACTGGGAGACATACCAAAAAACTTCAACACGGTTGCGCTGCTCTCTGCCCTCGATACAAAATTTTAATGGCAACAAGTCTTGCCAAAGGTACCGCGTGACTTCGGTCACGTGCGAGGTGACATCACTTGGCTGATGCGCGTGGCTCATCTCGCTTAACTAATTGATGCCCGTTCCACGTCTAATTGGAGGTTGCATTTTATACTTTTCGCCTAGAAGAATGGTGTCTTATGCAAATAAGCTCTGTCTCGCACCCATGGTGAGAAGTGGCGAACTACCCACCAGACTCATGGCCATCAAGTATGGAGCTGACCTCGTTTGGTCGCCCGAGATCATTGACAAAAAGATCATGTCTTGCACTCGGGTTGAGAACAAAAATCTAGGTACAGTGGACTTCGTCGAAACCGGGAAAGAAAACCTAAAAAATTCGCTCATATTTCGGACCAATAGAGAAGTTGAAGCCGGTAAGTTGATATTTCAGCTCGGCTCAGCTAACGCTGATATTGCTGTAGCTGGTGCGGCGAAAGTTATCACCGATGTGGATGGTATAGACCTAAATTGTGGGTGTCCGAAACCTTTTTCAACGCACGCTGGAATGGGTGCTGCGCTTTTATCAACACCCGATCTTCTAGTGCTGATTCTTCTGAATCTAGTTGAAAACATTGGGCGCCCTCATGGGAAACCTATAAGTGCCAAAATCAGACTACTAGATGACTCTGATGCCCAACCTACCTTGGAATTGGTGGAGAAAATTTGCAAGACAGGAATCTCGAACTTGACTGTGCATTGTCGCACTCGTAACATGAGGAATCGTGACGTGCCAGTCCGGAAGTTTGTTAATCAGATTTACGATGTGGTGAAGAAACCCAATGTATCGTTGGTCATAAATGGAGCATTTCGCTGCAAACTGGAGTTTCGGGAATTTCAGAGACTGGTCGGCAACTACGAAATTGGTGGCATGATGGCCGAAGCAGCTGAGTCAAACCCAACTGTTTTCAGCGATGCCCCCTTGCCATGGAGGTATGTTGTTCCAGAATTCATTCAAACTTGTATCTCGTGTGACAACCACCCAGGTAATTCAAAATACATCATGCTAAATCAACTTCCTGGTAAGTCTAAATTTTATCAGGCGTTTTGCAAAATCAAAAAACATGACGAGTTCTTGGCGCTTGCCAATACAATTGGTGAGGAGGGAAACAAAGTATACATTCGTGTCATGGAGAAAGATAAGCAGTATGATGCCGACGAACTAAAATTTGGGCAGGTGACCAGCACGCACAAGCGCAGCGCGGAAGACATACCTGATGTGCCGAAGAAACAGCGAACAGCTTGTGCCTAATTCACGAAAGCTCTTCTATTTCACCATAAGCATGTATTTTAAATCCTCTGGCAGATGTGGACACTATATACAGTCGCGATATAAAAATACAAAGGACACCCAAAGCCATGCAATTAAGAAAGGAAGCGTTTCAAGCCGCACCAGGCCCCGGCGCCGGCGGTCATGATAGCAGTAGAGTAGGCCATAGGCTTCATACCCGCGGAGCTTCTGAACAAGGCACCCGTCAAGGCACCCGCGGCAAGCGAGTTGATGTCGTCGTGCTTGCCTCTAAGATTATCAATTGTGGAGTCGAAGATGTTATAAATCAACGCGAGCACGCCACAAGAGTTACCCATGAAGGGGCCACGTTTCGTGATGTGATTCAACACCGTGTTGAGCTTCAACTTGGCGGTTGAGTTGGCGGGCAAGTTGCTCAAGCCTTCCTGCATTCCGTAGGCGCCTCCAACACCTAACCCAAGCAAGTACAACGAGCCTGTGCCGTAGCACAAATTGTCTCTCCAGTTTCTGGCAGCGATAATACTCGATCCGTTCTCAACATCTGTCAACTGGTCGTCTTCCAAGTCCAAGTATTCGATGCCCTTTTCCAAACCGGCCAAAGGATGCAATTTGCTAGAGTCTAAAACGCCCGGCGCCAGTATTATGGTGGACACGTCCGAAACCTGTGCCGGGTCGAAACCCAAGCCATGGTCTGCGCTGGCTTGCGCCTTGTCCTGTGTTTTTCCTCCGAACAACCAAGACATTTCTATGCGATGTACACGTAATGTGGAGTATTCCTGAACGTATGTACTAATTTGACCTTTTTTTCACTGGTTTTTTTACTTCGCGCAGTGAGAGGTGAGTGCACGAGATGCTAGAGGCTAGCGACACCTCTGTCCTAGAAAAGATCGTATTTATACTATATTTTGAGACTGCTCTTTATGAAGATATTCCAATTGGCGCATTAAAACTTTTTTGAGACATCCCCGCAAAGAAAGAATGAAGTAATTGTCAGGGTCAAGTTTCTTCACCAAGCTTGTGTGCACGCCGCCCGAGACATGGCACCTGCTCAAGTCTCCGAATCTCGCAAAGCCGGTGGCGCGCAACATACTCATGACTCAAGCCTCATAAGATAGGATATAAAAACTGTGAGTTCTGCACACATTTCACGATTCGTAAGATGTGCCCATGATAGGGACAATGATGCGAGTATTACTTTCTTTTGAGCTCACAAGGTTTTGCTGCTTATAACGGACTATGATTCCAGCAAGGCACACGCTCTTGAGCAAGCACTTCTTTTTTTTTCGGAGCATGTACAGTTAAATTCTTTCATTTCTCATAAACTTCGAATATCTAGCTGTATACCTTTTTAGGCGCTTCATCTTCGAAAAGCGATTCCTCATCCAAATTTTCTTTATGGACTGCCGAGACCTTGTATTGTTCCAAGTCTTTGGCGTCACCCATATGGGCGAATGGCATCTCCTTTGCGATGCGCACTGAGACCCACGGTTTCATGACGGGCGTGTTGGCGAAGATCAAATCCATTTCTTCCAAAGTACGTCCTTTGGTTTCGGGGTATAAGAAATACACCACAGGGATCATCAAAAAGTTGATTGCCGCAAAAATAAGGTACGTGTGATGAGCGATGTTGCTAAAGCACACTGGCGTAATCATCACAACCATGAAGTTGAAGCTCCAATTGCATGCGGTTGAAACGGCTGTAGTCGGCGCTCTGACCTCCAAAGATGAAATTTCAGGCGGATACAACCAAGTGAGCGACAAATAGGTCACTGCGAAAAAAGAGTTGAACACGAACAATAAGACTGCCGCGCCGTAGGAGCCACCTTCGTGGCCTTGCTTTGCCATCTCCATGGCCACAAAAAGAAACAACATAGTAAGAAACTGACCGACGGCTCCTATTATGAAAAGCGGCCTTCTTCCAACTTTTTCAATTATGAAGATGGGAATAAGGGAGGCCAAGAAGTACTCAGTGCCGTTGCAAGCAGCAACAATCCGGGCATTGAAGGGGCTCAAGCCGATGTATGTTTCGTAGATGGTGCCCGCATAGTACGTGATCAAATTGATTCCGCAAATTTGTTGCATGATTTGCGCCCATCCTGCCAAGTTCACACGCTGGAAATGTCTAAGTTTGCCTTGTTTGAGCATTAGCCACGCACTATGGCTTTTCTTCTCATCCATGTTGAGACTAATCTCGATTTCCTCGATTTGCTGAGATACAATCGGATGATTGCATGGAAGATCATACAACGCCGCAAAAACAGTTCTTGCCTCGCCATCTCGCCCTTGCGCCATAAGCCATCTTGGAGATTCCGGCAACTTGAAGATAAAGAATATCATAACGATCGGGAACACACACTGGAAAGCGATGGGAAATCTAAAGGATACATCGCCATAACTTTCCGTGAAGTAAAATGCAAAGTCAACCCAATAAGAAACACAGATGCCAAATGTAATCAAGCAACCTTGTATGCAGAGAGTTTTGCCTCTGTTCAGAGCATTCGAACATTCCGCGGCATACAAGGGCACAGTGGAGGTGAGAAACCCATTTCCGACGCCCAGGATCACTCGCGCGACAGCCAAAAACGGAACGTTTGTGGAGCCTGCTTGCAAAGCTCCGCCGATGATCATAACAATGCAACCGGCGAATATAACTCTAAGGCGTCCAAGTTTGTCTCCGAAATATATTGTGGACAAAGCTCCAGCTAAACAGCCAATTTCATATATTGCAATAACAACGCCTTGTAAGGTGGCTGCGTCTTTGTGTAGCGTGGTATCCATCTGCGAGTAGGTCTCATTGAATGGCTTCAAAGTAAGAAGAGATCCCATAACGCCCTGGTCGTAACCGAAGAGAAGAAAACCTACACCGCAGATGATTGTTATGACTCGACCGAGCGAGTGGCCTCTGAACCCCAAAAAAGTTGGAATTGCGTCGTCGTTTTTGCATGACTTCGAAACAGAGCTTGTTTCAGTGGATTCTGGCCTTTGAAGACTGTTCAATGATTGGGGCAGCTGTGACATATTATGTGTTTGGATCAAGCTATATAAATTTTCCCGGGAACATGACTTGCAGCGAGACTATGGCCTTTTATCTATTGAGCCCTCAGTACGCCGCACGGCTCTTTTTCATTGAAGCCCCACCAAAGGTCTCCATTGTTCTCTACTTTACAGTTATGAGCATCGTGATACCCCAGAATTCTGTCAGCCAGCGCAATACATGAAGCTATACACAGGCGCGCGCAAAATGTGCACTGTCTCTTTTTTTTGAGATTTATAAAACACAACGCTGTCCGCCTCAGGCACTTAAGTATTTTTCCGGGAGCTTTTCAGAAGCTACTTATACTGAAACACAGAATACAATAGTGCGAACCCCAAATCAGCAAAACAATGTGTATACCAAACGGGTTGTGCATGCATTCCATCCATCAATGACGCCAATGCGCGAAAGTACAGCATGGAGGAAGTCTGGCATACAACGTCAGGTTGCAATGCCTGATTGTTACATGAGAAAAAAAAGATCTTGGCTCATAACCTTGAGGGGAACCTCAATTAGCGCAGGCATCAGATCTTGCGAAAAAATTACAAGATAGATTTCGGCATTAAAACACGTGAAAAGCAATACTGTAGGTCACGCATTACCCGAAGAAGTATAGAGCAGAGTGCACATATTAATTGGTGCATTTCATCACAAAAAAGTATACATGAATAAAGATAATATCATTTTCTGATTCCGAATTTCCGAATGCGTTCCTATAGGATCGATGTGCTATAATTAAAGCAAACACTTTCTTCTAGAGTGTTCTTCTATACCTTGTAAAGTGAAATTCATGAGCCTCATATGGTTTGTTTTTCGGTACCGACATTGCCTCAATGGTCACTTCCCGGAGCGAACAAAAGCTTCAAGACTTAAAATGTCAGTACCCCAGTTTTTTGTCTCTTAGTGGAAGCCAGTTTCTGAAATGTAAACATTCGCCCCGCAAATTGGAATGTTTAGGTCAAGAGCACTTCGGCTTTCGGGAAATTACGTGCTTCCGGACAGTGGGGTACAGTGAGACCTCTGTAATTCGGCCCCTCCCCTCCCCACCTCACTTGGGGCGTGAGCCGCACGAAAAAAAAAAAAAAAATCGCAGTTTTCGCGCTTATTTGTCAAGAGTTTGTTTGAACTTGTACTTGTGTCATTTTTTTTTTTTTTTTTTTTCTTTAGTCATGTATTCGTACTATATACAAGAACGCAATAAACTGGACATAAATGACTGAGAGGGCCAAAGGCCCCAGTCCCCAAAGGCCTCAAACCCCAGCCAAACGGTCGGAACGAGTAATATTCATAACTTGGTTCTTTCCTAATAGGGGAAGAGAAGAGAAATGTTCTCGGACGGTGAGTTCCGAATTGAAGCAAGCCATCCCCGGAATCGAACCGCGGACCTTGAGGTCACCTACCGCCACAAGGCTTTGACCACCCGGTCAAAAGGATGATGAGCAAATCCGCGTACCGACCGTACGCTGGAATCTCCCGTACGCGTACGAGTACCGTACGCTGAACACTATGCAGGTGAGAGGATGTTGCAAATATTTGGTTGAGCATTTTCATAGCTACAAGAAAGGTAGAATTTACTTAGATAGTTGTGAAAAAATGTCTGTAAAGTGCAGAAAAATCAGAAGATTCACATGTCTAACTTTCGAAGACTTGAGTAGCCGTTGAAGTATCAACGGTTACTTCGTCATCTTCAGCGTCGTCGACAACAAGCCAATCCTCCACTCCCGCATCCTCTTCTTCGTCAGTAAGTTCGATAGGCTGATCGACATCTTCCTCAGTGTCCGCATTGTCTTAGGGGATTTCGTCTTCTCGAATAATTCCTCGGGACTTGAGAATTGCTACCATTCTTGTCGTTGTTGGCAGAAGCTATTTTCTCTTCTTGGAAACGAAATCTCCCATGCGAGAAGATAAGGCCTCAGCCGGTGCAGACATGGAATACGCAGCAAAATAATCTATGGCGATGCGAGAATTAATTGGGGACGCTTCTCGAGTCTTATGGAAGGCAACAGGGTCCTGACGCGGGTTTTCGATAGGTTCCTTGAGATACCTCTCAATCTCATGCTCTGAGTGCACGACGTCTGTCTGACTCCCAAAAAAAAATCTTCCAAGCCCTGGCAATGAGGTTTGCGTCGATTCATGAGGCAATTTATTCACGGCATCCTTGTATAGAATCAGATATTGGGAATAAGCGACATAGTGAAATCTGTCCTGCACATATACCCTTCGTACGCTGCCTGCCTCCGTACGAGTACCGTACGCGTACCAAATTTCGTACGTACTCCGTACGCGTACGCTGAGTACGCGATTTGCTCCTCACTGACTTGTGTCCCTTATATATAGTACCAATACATGACTAAAGGGAAGAAAAAAAGTGTAGGACTGTAAGGTGTTCCATTTAGGCAAGTACTGTGTGCTTGCCAAGCAATGCACCTTCTATTGTTAAGGCCAGCGTGGCTGGCCACATAGGAACAATGGAAAGGCAGACTCCATTGTCTGCCTTGACTATATAAATGTTGGCTCTCCCACCAAGTGGATTAGAGAGCCAGACTGGTTTTACTAGATGATCTACACAATAAACATTAGTTAGTCAGACGCTGAGAACCTGACAAGGACCAGTCGCTAATATCACCTAAGTGAGAAGTGGGCTCAACGAGTACTTCTCCACTCTAAACAGTGCCAGAAGCATTGTTCTTCCCATTTAAGCATTCATTATGTTAACTGCCAGTGTTTGGAAAACCTCAGCCTCTGGAATGCAATGTCACGTGATTATTAACCTCTAGGTTTCACATTTCCCGGGGCCACTCTCGTGTCTGCGAAATATTCAATTGCAAACATAATCGTAAAAGAACCATTATGTTGAAAATATAAACTGAGATAGATTTTCAGCAGGCCACTCTGGTGGGCCTCAGTCCTCCACAAGCTTCATGCCTTCTGGTGTTCCGCTTACGTAGCGATGAACCCTCATTGGAACGGTTGCGAGTTTCTGACTTTTTCGACCTTTGAGCGGGTAGCTCGGCCAGATTTGTTCTTTATTGCTCAGAACCCGCTATTTCGCTTATATCATTTTTAAGCACAATCTCTTTGTCCATCTTCTCTCCATTCTCAGCGAGAATATCCCCTAAAAATTTGTGCGTCTTCGAGTGAAGCGCGCAACGAGCCAATGGCAGCAAGCGTTCTGCAGCGTCTTTTAATCCAATTTAAAGCGGTTCGACGAGCTAGGGGAGCGTTGTTCAATTGACTAAATAAATCGTCAAAGTTTGGTGTTATTGGGGCTGAGCACGGCGATATCCTTCACATTGTGATCGAGGAGTTGGCTGTAGATCGATCTGTATCTCGAGAATGTCGATGACTTTTTGTTGTCTGAAGTCATCAAGCCTGTAGCCTTGATACTTAATTGATTACTTTTAGATGCATAAAATGCACGAATCGTTTTTTTGGTAAAACTCTAAGGAGGTACTACTTTTGAACCCACGCGCAAAAAACCCATCCCTACGTATTGATACATTCCATCTCCTTGGAAAACGCCATGTCGCCCAGTAGTACTCTATGGCTTTGAACGTACATAAGAACCTAAAATAAGAACTCATTGTGCAGAAAGTTAAGTGTTCGAACTTTCATCTCCGGCAACTTACGCGCTGTAATTGAGACTCACACTTTAACTCTAGCACTGTTTACCAAGTCAATCACGGATGAAATACAAACGAGTACGAGTATTTACGTATGGATGTTTTATAGTGTTGGCGACTGGATAAGATAAGATGTGATGGCTGCATGCCACGGAAAGATTTTTACCAAATTTGCACAGCGCGAGCGTAAAATCCGACGTATCTCATACATCAGTGACCCTTGGCGACAAATTTTAAACAGTGATAGGGAAACTATCTTGATAAAAACATCCCCAAGCCAAAGTAATTTTATCACTCTTAGGCGGGCTGGAGAGCTATGCAACACGTCGCGTAGTCAAAGGCGCATGATCGTTTCAGCACCGGTTAAATTGGCCGCAGTGGCACGCGAGGAGCGGTTTTTGCCTTTTTTAAGGGCTTAAGTGGTAAGCCGGACTTTTTGCTTCTCGTCCAAAAGTGGAGGGGTTACAGGCAAAAGTAATATCATCACGCGTGATTGAAAGTTAGAAGGATTTATGGAAACGCGTTTCGTATCGCGTGCGCGGGAACTCTATCCGTGACGTTATGGGCAGAAACGACGGCTTGTTTCGATCTTCTATTCAAGTTGGAATGAGTACTCACAAACTAAATTTGTAGAAAGATGTCGAGAAACTCAACACGGGCCCAAGAATTGGTTTTGTCTGTTGAGGTCAAATACGATTCCCAAAGCCTCGTCATGCATATTAATGGTGAAAGGTTAATTGTGTAATTATATGTGTTTGAAACGACCGAGTTCAGCTGCTGATGGGGAGAATGATTTATCTCTCAGGATTGACGAATTGAAAGCCATACCCGTACAAGTGGGGTCTCAACATCACAAAGTTACGGCCCCATAAGATTTTTTGGGCCGTTTAGCTTTAAGCTCCAATACTCACTCGCTAAAATGCCTGGGGCTTTTTTTCTTTTTTTGCAATGCAGAATATAGATAGACATCGTATTTCGAAACTTCTTCGAAAAGATGGGGATATATCCAAATTCGTTTCAAATTGCTCCAGCGCAGTTTGTTCAAAAATGTCACCACGCCCAAAAGTCGACTTTGAAACATTTAAACTCAGGCAGGATGAAAGCTTAAGTTTGTCCCCCTGAAACACTTGATCACATTGGGTATGAAGACCGCGCGAGGTATACTGTGTAGATAGCTAATTGCCTGGAAAATTTATTGCCAATTTTAGCCACAGACTCAATTGAAGTATGTAAAGCCAGAATCAGCTTGATCGCAGAGTAATTCACAAATCACCCTTAGTTTTTACTCAATTGCTATCATGAATGTGTCTATTAAAAAGATTTGTGGGTGCATGAGAATTGGACGCAAGCGTATTGGTTGAGAATGCATACGTCAGGGCCCATGCAGAGGGTATGGTCGCGACACGCCTGAGTTTTGGGCCAACTTTTTCTAATGTTGGGGCGAAACAGTGTTCGTGCGCGTGTACAGGTGCATCGGCAGTGGCCGTGGCCGTTTTAGTATAAGACTTGTAGACAGCACCTATTCTCGTCGACAGACTGTTTTGCCTGATAACTCTCAAAGAAAAGATCTAAAACACGTGTCACAAGATCCTGTGGAATTTAATAATAACAACAACAACAACAACAACAACAACAACACTTAAATTTCTCTGGATTTTTCGCTCGTCACTTCTGATCTATATCAATCATATCATTTCGGTATGTACTATCTCGTTACACGACCCACATTCCGTTCCTATAAGCAATTTTCAATGAATTTACTATTGGCTCAATACATTGGGATTACATCGGGCAGATTTTTGATTAATCTGGCTAACTACTCACAAAGTGTCGCCTCACAATTCTAATCCACTGTTCGTCGTCACTTCCCATCTGAGCATCAATATCAAATACGTTCCTTTGTCGATTCAGATCACACATAGAGAAGGAGCAAAAATGCAACAGGGTAACTTGAATAATTCCTAGTCTTCCGCACGTTTTCGAAATACTCTCGGGGTCGATCAGACGGCTTTCAATTGTTGGGGCCAACATTTTGAAACGCACCCCGGAAGTTCCGCGTCCATCCTCGATGGGACTTCCCTGGAAAAAAAAAAACGTCACCAAAGCTCATTGAACGTCCAGTATTCACCAAAACGATCGCATTAATATTAAAAGCCTTGCTACGGGAGTCGGATGCGTGCTTCGAGCGCAAATTTCTCAAAATCGCTGACTAACAAATTTAGAACGGTGCATCGTGCTTTCTTTGTACAGACTATTTTTCCTCCGCACAGTTCTCGCTACAGATTACTTGGTGTTATTAAACAACGCAGATTTTTCCACGCTTGTCTAACAAGAGGACCTTTTCATAAGCACATAAATTTTCGAGCTTATAGAAACCTTTCTGAAATGTCAGAAGAAAATTATTCCGAGCTCCACAAGTCTGTGCCCGACCACTTCAAGGGTTTAAACTCTGTCGAGACGGCAGAGCCGTCCGCTGTGACCGATTTTGTCAGGAATAATCAAGGTCATACAGTCATTTCAAAGGTTTTGATCGCCAATAACGGTATTGGCGCGGTGAAGGAGATCCGTTCCGTAAGGAAATGGGCCTACGAGACTTTTGGCGATGAGAGAGCTATCCAGTTCACTGTGATGGCCACTCCCGAGGACATGGATAGCAATGCCGAGTACATTCGTATGGCCGACCAGTGCGTCGAAGTCCCAGGCGGTACTAACAACAATAATTACGCCAACGTGGAGTTGATCGTCGAGATTGCGGAGCGTACTGACGTTCACGCTGTTTGGGCTGGTTGGGGCCACGCGTCCGAAAATCCGGATTTGCCTGAGATGTTGGCCAGCTCGCCCAAAAAGATTGTGTTTATTGGCCCTCCCGGGTCCGCGATGAGATCTTTGGGTGACAAGATCTCGTCCACCATTGTGGCTCAGCACGCCAAAGTGCCATGTATTCCATGGTCTGGTACCGGTGTCGACCAGGTTCAGATAGACAAGGACACCAAGTTGGTATCCGTTGCCGACGACGTGTACGCCAAGGGCTGCTGCACAGACCCTGAGGACGGTTTGGAGAAAGCCAAAAAGATTGGATTCCCTGTGATGATCAAGGCTTCCGAAGGTGGTGGAGGTAAAGGTATCAGAAAAGTCGACAACGAGAAGGATTTTGTCACTTTGTACAATCAGGCTGCGAACGAGATTCCTGGATCGCCCATCTTCATCATGAAGTTGGCTGGTGATGCCAGACACTTGGAAGTGCAATTGTTCGCCGACCAGTATGGTACGAATATTTCTTTGTTCGGCAGAGACTGTTCCGTGCAGAGAAGACACCAGAAGATCATTGAGGAGGCACCAGTGACTATTGCCAACAAGGAGACTTTCCGCAAGATGGAGATGGCTGCAGTCAGGTTGGGTAAGTTGGTCGGTTACGTGTCTGCCGGTACTGTGGAGTACTTGTACTCGCATTCCGAAGACAAGTTCTACTTCTTGGAGTTGAACCCTAGATTGCAGGTCGAGCATCCGACCACCGAAATGGTCACCGGTGTTAACTTGCCTGCTGCGCAATTACAGATTGCTATGGGTATCCCAATGCACAGAATCAGAGACATCAGAACATTGTACGGAGTCGACCCTCACACTTCGACAAAAATTGATTTTGAATTCAAGGAGGAGCGCTCGTTGTCGACTCAGCGCCGCCCAACTCCAAAGGGTCACTGTACGGCTTGTCGTATCACCTCAGAGGACCCTGGTGAAGGTTTCAAGCCGTCTGGTGGTAACTTGCATGAGTTGAACTTCAGATCGTCCTCCAATGTATGGGGTTACTTCTCCGTCAGCAACCAATCCTCGATTCACTCGTTCTCGGACTCTCAGTTCGGCCACATCTTTGCTTTCGGGGAGAACCGTCAAGCTTCGAGAAAGCATATGGTCGTCGCTTTGAAAGAATTGTCCATCAGAGGTGATTTTAGAACCACGGTCGAGTACTTGATCAAATTGTTGGAGACGCCAGACTTTGAGGGCAACACAATTACAACTGGCTGGTTGGACGAGTTGATCACCAAGAAATTGACTGCAGAGAGACCAGACCACATTCTCGCCATCTTGTGCGGTGCCGTCACTAAGGCTCACATTCTTTCCACCGAGGACAAAACCGAGTACACATCTTCTTTGGAAAGAGGTCAGGTCCCGAGCAAAGCTTTGTTGAGAACTTTGTATCCAATTGAGTTCATTTATGAGGGGCAAAAGTACAAGTTCACTGCCACGAAGTCTTCCAACGAGACTTACACTTTGTTCTTGAACGGTACCAGAGCTGTTGTCGGTGTGCGCTCTTTGTCTGATGGTGGCCTTTTGTGCTCCATTGATGGTAAATCCCACGCCATCTACTGGAAGGAGGAGCCATCTGCTACCAGATTGTCTGTCGATGGCAAGACTTGCTTGTTGGAGATGGAAAATGATCCAACCCAATTGAAAACTCCTTCTCCAGGTAAACTAGTCAAATACTTGGTTGAGAGTGGTGAACATGTTGCCGCTGGCCAGCCATATGCTGAGGTTGAAGTTATGAAGATGTGCATGCCATTGGTTGCTCAAGAAAATGGTATTGTGCAGACTATCAAGCAGCCCGGATCTACTGTCAACGCTGGTGACATCTTGGCTATTTTGGCGTTGGACGATCCATCAAAGGTCAAACACGCTTTGCCTTTTGAGGGGACTTTGCCAGAGATTGGCGAGCCAAGTATTCAAGGCAGCAAGCCAATTCATAAGTTCAACACTTACTCTTCTATTTTGAAGAATATTTTGAACGGATTCGACAATCAGGTAATCTTGAAGTCCACCCTTGCCAAGATTATCGAGATTTTGAAGGATAAGGACTTGCCATACTCAGAATGGAATTTGTTTGCATCTGCATTGCACTCGAGATTGCCATCAAAGTTGGATGAGAGCTTATCAAGCTTGATTGAGAAGTCTCAGGCGAGAGGTGCTGAGTTCCCTGCGAAGCAGATCTTGAAGCTTCTTGCCAAAGCCGAAAAAGAGTCATCAGATGGTCTCTTTGGAACTGTTGTTGAGCCTTTGGTTAACGTCGCTTCGAAATACACTGGCGGTTTGGTTGAATACGAATACAAGTTCATGGCGGAGTTACTTGACCAATACTATCAAGTTGAAAAGAACTTCTCTGGTGCTAACAATCGCGAGGAGGATGTCATTTTGAAGCTTAGGGACGCCAACAAGTCTGACTTGGAGAATGTGTTGTTACTCGCTTTATCTCATTCTAAGGTCTCTTCCAAAAACAATCTTGTTTTAGCCATAGCGGAGCACTACCAACCAGTATTGCAACAATCGGCGTCGATCGCTTCTCCTATCAGAGATGCGTTAAAGAATATCGTTGAGTTGGAGTCCAGAGGTACTGCTAAGGTGGCATTGAAGGCTAGAGAGATCTTAATTCAGTGCTCTTTGCCATCAAACAAGGAGAGGTCCGATCAGTTGGAGCACATTTTGAGATCTTCTGTAATGCAGACCGCATATGGCGAAGTTTACGCCAAATATAGCTCGCCAAACTTGAACATCATTAGAGAGGTTGTGGACTCGAAGCACACTGTTTTCGATGTTTTGTCGCAGTTCTTGACCAATTCCGACCAGTGGGTTGCTATGGCTGCTGCTGAGGTGTATGTCCGTCGTTCTTACAGAGCTTACGCATTGGAGAACATATCTTATGATTTCCACGAGCACGAGAAATTGCCTATAATCAGTTGGAACTTCCAGTTGGCATCTGTCTCTCAAGCACCTGCTTCTTCTCATTCGAAGAAAGACAGCGCCCACTTGATGATGAATAGGGCTGCCTCCGTCTCTGATTTGTCATATGTCACTGATAACTCTGACAAAAAGAATAGAACTGGTGTGTTGGTTGCAGCCAAGCACATAGACGATGTCGAGGATATGCTTCTCGCTGGGTTAGAGAAGTTGCAGCCCAGTGATGCTATCAGCTTTAAGACTAGCGGAAAGGTGCCCGAGTACACCAACGTCGTGAACGTTATTGTGACTGGCATTGAAGGCATTGAATCAGAGGATGAGGTTTTGAGCAGAATTCAAGACATCATTTCCGACATGGGTGAGGAGTTAAGGAATGCTGCCGTGCGTCGTATCACTTTTGTTGTTGCAGACAATGTGGGCGTTTATCCTAAGTACTACACATTTACCGCGCCTGACTACGTTGAGAACAAGGTGATCAGACACATTGAGCCCGCATTGGCCTTCCAGTTGGAGTTGGCTAGATTGGAAAATTTCGACATCAAGCCGATCTTTACCGACAACAGGAACATTCATGTATATGAGGCAATTGGCAAGAACTCTCCTTCCGATAAGAGATTCTTCACAAGAGGTATCATCAGAACAGGTGTCATCAACGATGAAGTCAGCATTAAGGAGTACTTGATCGCGGAATCGAACCGTTTGATGTCGGATATTTTGGACGCCATGGAGATCATTGACACTTCGAACTCCGATTTGAACCACATCTTCATCAATTTCTCCACCGTTTTCAACATTCTTCCAGAGGAGGTTGAGGCCGCTTTCGAGACCTTCTTGGAGAGATTTGGCAGAAGATTATGGAGATTGAGGGTCACTGGAGCTGAAATTCGCATTTCATGCATCGACCAAGCCACTGGCCAGCCTTTCCCCTTGCGTGCAATCATCAACAATGTGTCTGGATACGTCGTCAAGTCTGAATTGTACATGGAGATCAAAAACACCAAGGGTGAGTGGGTGTTCAAATCGATCGGCGCCCCAGGTTCCATGCACTTGAGATCGATTGCCACTCCTTACCCGGCCAAGGAGTCGTTGCAGCCAAAACGTTATAAGGCGCACAACATGGGTACCACTTATGTGTACGATTTCCCAGAGTTGTTCCGCCAGGCTGTCACTTCTCTGTGGAAGAAGCATGCAAAAGACTGTAAGATTCCAAAGGATGTGTTTGTCTCGCACGAGTTGATCAATGACGACAACGGAGGCTTGACTGCTGTCGAGAGAGAGCCAGGCTCGAACAAGGTTGGCATGGTTGGATTCAGAGTAACCGCGAAGACTCCCGAATATCCACGTGGACGTCAATTTATCATTGTTGCCAATGACATCACATACAAGATTGGTTCTTTCGGTCCAGAGGAGGATGAGTTTTTCAACAAATGTACCGACTTGGCCAGAAAGTTGGGCATTCCAAGGGTTTACCTTTCTGCCAACTCTGGTGCAAGAATTGGTATTGCAGAAGAGTTGCTTCCTTACTTTAAGGTTGCTTGGAACGAGGACGGCAAGCCAGACAAGGGGTTCAAATACTTGTATTTGACTGCCGAGGATCAAGCCGCTCTCGAAAAGAGCAATAACTTGAAAACGGTGGTTACTGAAAGAGTCGTTGAGAACGGTTCTGAGCGTCACAAAATTACATCCATCGTTGGTGCCGAGAATGGGTTGGGTGTAGAATGTCTTAAAGGCTCTGGTTTGATTGCGGGTGCAACCTCAAGGGCCTATAAAGATATCTTTACCATTACGTTGGTAACTTGCAGATCTGTTGGTATTGGTGCTTACTTAGTGAGATTGGGTCAGAGAGCCATCCAGATTGAAGGGCAACCAATCATCTTGACGGGTGCTCCAGCTATCAACAAGTTGTTAGGTAGAGAAGTTTACTCTTCCAACTTACAGTTGGGTGGCACCCAGGTGATGTACAACAATGGTGTTTCGCACATGACTGCATCCGATGATTTGGCTGGTGTCGAGAAGATCATGGAATGGATGTCATACATTCCTGCTAAACGCGACACTCCAATCCCAATCTTGAGCTCGGTAGACTCATGGGATAGAGACATTGACTTCTTCCCATCCAAGGACGAGCCTCAGGATGTCAGATGGATGATCGCTGGTCGTGAGAATGACGATGGCTCATTTGAGTCCGGTTTGTTCGACAAGGACTCTTTCCAAGAGACGTTGTCCGGTTGGGCCAAGGGTGTTGTTGTTGGTAGGGCCCGTCTTGGAGGTATTCCAATTGGTGTTATTGGCGTTGAGACAAGAACAGTTGAGAACTTAATTCCAGCGGACCCTGCTAACCCTGACTCTACTGAACAGTTGATTCAAGAAGCCGGCCAGGTATGGTACCCCAACTCCGCTTTCAAGACTGCCCAGGCAATCAATGATTTCAACCATGGCGAGCAATTGCCATTGATGATTCTTGCTAACTGGAGGGGTTTCTCTGGAGGTCAACGTGACATGTACAATGAGGTCCTTAAATACGGTTCCTTCATTGTTGATGCCTTGGTTGACTTCAAACAGCCAATATTCACTTACATTCCTCCACACGGTGAGTTGAGAGGTGGTTCTTGGGTTGTTGTTGACCCAACAATCAACCCCGACATGATGGAGATGTATGCTGACGTTGACTCCAGAGCTGGTGTTTTGGAGCCAGAAGGAATGGTTGGAATCAAGTTCAGACGCGACAAATTGGTTGCGGCCATGGCGAGATTGGACACTCAGTACGCTGAGTTGAAGTCAAAGTTGGCCACTCAATTGAGCCCGGAGGAGCACTCCAAGATTTCCGCGCAGTTATCTGCTCGTGAGGCTGCGTTATTGCCCATCTACAGTCAAATTTCGGTTCAGTTTGCTGATTTGCACGATAGATCTGGCCGCATGTTGGCCAAGGGTGTCATCAGCAAGGAGCTTGAGTGGAGACACGCAAGAAGATTCTTTTTCTGGCGTTTGCGTCGTCGTTTGAACGAAGAGTACTTGTTGAAGAGAATCGCCGAGACCGTTGTTTGCAAATCCAAATTGGAAAAGGTTGCCAGATTGAAGAGTTGGATGCCTACAGTCGAGTACGACGACGATGAAGCAGTCAGCAACTTCATCGAAAGTAACCATGAGAAGTTGCAAGAAAAAATCGAGGACTTGAGTGCTGAGAAGAAACGCCAGGACTTGCATACTCTTTTGAGCAACGATGCGTCTATCGCAGCTGATGCTGTCAAAGACTTTTTGGTCAACTTGCCCGAGGAGGAGAGGAAGAAGTTCATTCAATCCTTATGATTGGATGATGTTACAAGAAATTGAATTTAATTAAGAGTTTCCAGCTCTGGTTCGTTGATGCTCGCATCGGTTTTGTTGTTGTTTCCGGTGTGGATTCGAGGAGCCCGTTGCGCGAGACGCAGTTTTATAGAAATAAACCACTTACGTATAAACTCGCGAGTAGACATCTGTTTGTGTCACACTTGAAAACAAAAGCCTCAAAAATCGATTACTTTACAAATACAACAATTGGCTTCATGACACACAAACAATGAAACTTGAAACCACTGTCTCGTTTGCTTTCACTTTCTTAGCAATAATAGCCGAGGTGAATGGGAATCACCTCGTACTCTTAAAACAGAGTCAAACCATGGAAAAATTCATGAAATACGACTTCACTTACCCAGTCGCCCAGAGGTTCAAAAGGCTCATCAAAACGTACTATAAGATAGGTGACTTGGTGGGATTCTCGGGCACCTTTTCGAATAATGCTTTAGAAAGACTTCAACGCTGTCCTCTTGTAGCAGAAATTACGGACGATGTTGAATTTGAAGCATTTTCGTTATTAGAGCAAGACAACGCCCCTGCACATTTGGTCAAACTTTCTCAGGAAAATCGGGAGCGTGCAGCAAACCGGGCTTATTACTATGACGACGATGCACAAGGCGAAAATGTGAATGTTTACGTAATTGACACAGGTATCCAAGTCGAAAATGCCGAATTTGGTGATCGAGCTGAGATTGGCAAAGATTTCACAGACGAGGGCCTCGAGGACTTCAATGGGCATGGCACGCACGTGGCAGGTATAGTTGGGTCAGAGACCTATGGCGTGGCGAAAAAGGTCAATCTTATTGGCATCAAAACTTTGGATAAGTCTGGTCACGGGTCACTCAGCAGTATCATGGCCGCCATAGAGTTTGCAGTGAATCATCGCAAAAAGGCAAACAAGCCAGGAATCGCCAATCTTAGTCTCGGCGCCATGGCGAACACGCTCCTCAACCGTGTGATTGATCTGGCATCACAAACAGGGCTAGTCATTGTGGTGGCAGCTGGGAATCAGAACATGGATGCGTGCGAAATGCTGCCCGCAAGCGCACCTAGAGCAATAACGGTGGGTGCCGTGGATGATACTACCAGTCAAATAGCCGAGTTCTCAAACTGGGGCCCTTGTGTGGATATCTTTACCACCGGAGTAGAGATTGCGAGTATCGATGTGGGGAGTAGTAAGAAGTCGCAGAAGCTATCCGGTACATCGATGGCAGCCCCGATTATCTCGGGTTTAGTGGCAAACTTGCTTAGCCTGGGGGTGCACGTATGGGAGGTGAAGGATAAACTATTGGAAATGGCGAACACGGACTTGATCAGCGAAAGCTCTATTCAGGAGCGGTACGGACTGCCCAACCTCGTGGCATACAACGGATGCGATCCTTCAACTATTTCCGACAGCTCTGACTCTGACTCCGAATAAACATACACAGTTATATACATTCAATGCAAACTCTTTATATTTGGATTATGAACACCCATTAATTTCAAGCTGTGATATTCCTGCGATGTTCTTTCTTTCGGTTTCTTTCGCAGCCACAGTGTGATGATCCCCGAGTTTCGCAGCCGTTTGCAGCCTAATGGCGCGAGTATTTTTCGCATCCACTTCCACCGCATTTGTAACTCTACTCTTTTCGACACATAGATGTTTCTGTCACCCAAGCACCTTCAAGTAAGATCGGCTCTACCGTTGCAAACTTCCCACACAGGGCTGATGCCGCCCGAAACGCAGCTCTCGTTTTCCGTGGCAGAATTGATGCATGGTGAGAATACACCTTTCTTTCAAAACTCAAGTTTCCTGCTCGATCCGAGAAGACCAGAAAGTATTCCGCCAAGTGATGAGGCAGATGACGACAAAACCAAAAGGAGCCGCCGAACCATCAGCTACGCAAGATGGGGCCCGCCCGAGTCAGTACCAATACTGGAGGAGGAGATTACCGCAATTTTTGCGCGGTTGCAAATCACTTTCTCATTTCAAGTTGATAATGTGAAAAACATGTTGTCGTATTTTGTGACTTTACTCGACTCCCGAGCATCTCGGTCGGGTCCTTATATGGCACTCAAAACATTACATGGCGATTATATTGGCGGTCCCAAGGCCAACTTTAGAAAATGGTACTTTGCCGCTGAGATGGACTTGGATGACTTACCCCGAAAATATGAGAAAAAGTCGAAGAAAAAAGCATCGCAAGTAGCAGAGAGTCTAATTTTCGCTCAGAAGCAATGGCATGCCAAAATGGCAAGATTATCACCCCACGAACAGGTAACCCATATTGCCTTATACCTTTTAATTTGGGGCGAGGCAAACAACATTCGCTTTATGCCTGAATGCCTTTGCTTCATATTCAAATGTTGCATTGACTATTACACCTACTTGAGTGATTATGGAGATTTTCAGCGGTATAAGAATGGATTCCTTGATCACGTTTTCACGCCCCTTTACTTAAATTTACGCTATCAGTTATACGGTGATGAATCTGAGAAAAGTGAATGCATTGACAAAGACCACGACAAAATTGTCGGGTATGATGACATGAATCAAGCTTTCTGGCATAGAACGGGGCTACAACGTATAGTGTTATCTGATCGAACATCAATTATGGATTTACAAAAAGAGGAAAGGTTCAAAGCGCTCGCTGATGTTGATTGGCTGAAAGCATTCACAAAGACATATCGTGAGACACGCACATGGATGCATATTGTGGTAAACTTTAGCAGAGTTATCATTATTCATCTGTCCATGTTCTGGTATTACACTTCCTTACACTCTTATCCCATTTACACGTCAGGCTATGAAATCGCTTACAACAATCGACCACCTGTCCAGACGCGACTCTCCATCATATCTTTGGCAGGCGCGGTGCTGGTAATGATAAGCCTATTTGCATTGATTTTGGAGTTTCGATTTCTGCCAAGAAGGTGGGAGGGCTCCTTTCCTTTCATGAAAAGACTCTGGTGGCTTTTAGTTTTATTTGTTTTGAATGTGGCCCCGACAGTAATCATCTATGTTATGAACTATCAAGGTTACGCAGACTCAGCTGGTATCTCAATCGCCATTTGTCACTTTGTTGTTTCAATTTTTACCAATCTGTACCTCGCGATTGTTCCTCCGTTGAAAGCCTTTGGCTGTAAGCTAAAAGGCCGAGCGCAACTTGCTTCCGAAAGCTTTACATCCGATTTTCACAGACTCAGCGGCGAAGACAAGATGGCCTCCATTGGTCTTTGGGTGGCGGTATTTTGCTCAAAGTTTTTGGAGTCATATCTCTTTTTGACCCTCCCGATGAGACACCCTATCCGAGAGTTAAGTGTGATGAAAACCAATTGCGTTGGAGACGGATGGATCGGCCTGATCTCTTGCAGGTACCAGCCCCACATTGTACTCGTTTTGATCTTTGTCTTGGAATTTGTGCTATTTTTTCTCGATACATATCTTTGGTACGTTATCTGGACCACCATATTTTCTGTTGCAAGATGCTATTACCTTGGATCCAGCATATGGACACCTTGGAATAATATTTATTCGAGGCTCCCGAAACGAATTTACTCCAAATTGCTTGTGACAAGTGGAATCAAGAGCTCTGATGAAACCTATATGGTATCCAAAATCTGGAACGCTATCGTCGTATCTATGTATCGGGAGCATTACATCTCCATCGAACAAGTCCAAAAGCTCATCTACCATCAAACGCTGGAAAGGGGGACATCAACTGTCATCAATGAACCCAGTTTTTTTGTTTCACAAGAAGATGAGTCGCTTCGACTCAAGATTTTTTCTGACAGTTCGGAAGCTCAAAGAAGAATTTCTTTTTTTGCACAGTCACTTACGTCGTCTATTCCTGAGGCACGCGAAATACAAAGCATGCCAAGCTTCACCGTTTTCATCCCCCACTATAGCGAAAAAATTATTCTTCTGTTGAAAGAAATCATTAGAGAGGAAGACAAGTATGCACAAGTTACTCTCCTTGAATACTTGAAACAGCTCTATACCCTGGAATGGGTCAATTTTGTTCGAGACACAAAGCTAATGGCGGAGGAGTATGAATGCAAAAGTGGAAACCTTAGCGCCTATAGAGACAAGGACGACGACAACGCTTATGACTTAGTCGGGTTCAGAGAGGCAACACCCATTTTTACAATGCGCACAAGAATCTGGGCATCTTTGAGATCGCAGACACTCTACAGAACTGTCTTCGGGTTTATGAATTATTCCAAATCAATTAAAATGCTTTTGGATTTAGAGACAGAGGAAGACACAGACCCAAAAGGTTTTGATGAAGACAGGCTCAAGGAAATTCAGGACTTGACTCTTCGAAAGTTCTACATCACTGTTTCCATGCAAAGGTTCAACGACTTCACCGAGGAAGAGCATGACAGCGCGGAGGTCCTCTTGAGGGCATACCCCGAGCTCCAGATCGCGTAC
>JAKTUB010000333.1:20559-43836 GCA_030556465.1 Metschnikowia picachoensis | reverse complement strand
AATACTCCTCGTTTATTGGCCCTGGTATCATGGTGTCGGTCGCGTATATGGACCCAGGCAACTACTCGACCGCGGTGGCGCTGGGAGCCGACTACAAATACCTGCTTTTAGTGATAATTTTCATGAGCAATATATTTGCAGTCATTTTGCAATGTCTTTGTGTGAAATTGGGATCCGTCACGGGGCTTGACTTGGCGGAAATGTGTCGTTTGGCGTTCCCATGGTGGCTCAACCTCATATTGTACGTTTTCTCCGAGTTCGCCATCATTGCCACGGACTTAGCTGAAGTTGTTGGAACATCCATTGCGCTTGAGATTCTTTTTGGTATTCCGCTTATCGTTGGCACGTTCATCACTGTTTTAGACGTGCTTTGCGTGCTTTTGGCATACCATAAAGATGGCACCATGCGCCAGACTCGTCTTTTTGAGATCATTGTATCTATATTAGTCACCTCGACATGCGTGTGTTTTGTTTGGGAACTCATAAGCGTGGACTTTGCACCTGGATCGATGAAGCAGATTCTCAGGGGCTGTTTGCCGCTCAATGGCACGGTGTTCAAGGAGCTGAATGCGCTTTTTCTTAGTTGTGGTATAGTTGGCAGCACAGTGATGCCGCATTCTCTCTTTCTTGGATCGCTGATTGTCCAGTCAAGATTAAAGGACTATGACGCGCAAAGGGGTGTTCCCAGTGCTCTTGTCAGCGAGATTTCCGAGGTGAATATCTCTGTTGTTAGGCCATCACTGTCGCCTGAACTGGTTGATGACCCGCTTCCCATTACTCACAGCAAATTCCGTCAATTTTCCGATGGAAGGTCTCTTGCCAAAAAATACAAACCTTCGTACGCCGCTATTAAATACTGCTTGACGTTTTCCTACACGGAACTTGTGCTCTCGCTTTTCCTCATTGCCGTCTTTGTCAACTCTGCCATCTTGATTGTGGCCGGTGCAACGCTCTATGGGAAACCCGAAGCAGACGATGCCGATCTTTTGTCCATATATGAGTTGCTCTCGCACTACATCTCGCCTGCTGCTGGTGTTGTGTTTGCATTGTCTATGTTGTTTTCCGGTCAAAGTGCAGGAATTGTGTGCACGATGGCGGGCCAAATAATCTCGGAAGGTTTCATCAACTGGTCCTTCAAGCCCTGGGTTCGCCGTCTCGTCACACGTGTGCTTGCCATTGTGCCTGTTGTGATCTTTATGTCTGTTTTGGGCCGTGAAGGTGTATCCACCATCATGAACTTATCTCAGGTCATTCTCAGTTTCATTCTCCCGGTCGTGACTGCACCGCTTATTTACTTTACCGCCACCAAAAAGTACATGACCGTTTACGAGTTGAACGACCCTGATGCTGCTCAAAATAGCGAAACTTCTGCACTTTTGACCAATCAAATTTCAAGACGTTACTATGATCTGGAACCGGCAAATGCGGACACGCTCCGGAAATACACGTTTGAAAATAGCTTTTGGCTAAATGCATTGGCTATCGCCACTTGGATCACCATAACCTTCCTCAACCTCTACTTGATCTACCTCTATTCGATTGGCGTACAGGTTTAGGTCTGTACTAGAGCCGAGTCGCTTGATATCCGGTCACATACAATATAATATCACTATAATAAGAAGGTCGGGTTTAAAGACATTGATTCATGGCTCTGCGATTGTAGCCTGGCCTGCTCGAGACTATATGACTATTGAGCTATTAGCCAAAGGCATATATAACATCTTAGTAATTTGTTTTTTCACACTTTAGCTTGCGAAAATAGGCACGGAATTCTCCGACCGTGTCAGGGTGTCACTCTTAACTAAACTCACAGAAACCTGCTTTTCTTCTTGTATGCACCTTTTATTCCAGCCAACCTGCTGCTCTTAGTGGTAGAAAGAGGTTTTGCCGGAATCGGACCAGGTAACACACCCTGGTAGTCGTTGATGAGAATAGGAATCTTGTTGCTGAATTGAAGCCCAAATGTTTTATCACGCGCCGCATTCGAGCCCGCCAATAGCGCCAAGAGCTTTACCACTCGTTTGTAAAGTAATGTCTCGGCGGTAGATGGCGTACCAGGCGATCTACTGTGGAGGTACCGCTCCTGGCGTAACTTGTTGAGTTTCAATAGATTGAGCGAGATGACCTTTTGGATTTCGCGTGGCGATTTCACAATCCTCGATGTATCCTTTCTTAGCGAGTCGAGCGAAGCTAGCGCCTCTGGATCGAACTTGACCAAGTTTTCAAGCTTGATCTCTGCATTTTCTGCAGTTGTCTGAGTATCGGTATCAATATCCATCTTACTAGATTCCTCATTGGCACCCTTTTCGCTCACAATGTCATCATCCAGTTCTATATCGGAGTTCACGTCTGGCGCAACATCAGCAACCAGCAGTTTTTTTATGCTCTCCACTTGTTTGCGGCCAATATTACTGTACCAAATTTTCAATTTGAGTTCTTCGCTTAACACGGAGTTTCTCAGATCGATGACCGGCGCAAGCGACGTCAGATTCGATTTCTTTTCAAACACACGTAATTCGTTGGCATCGCAATTCTTGACCAATGTGGAGTTCAACGCGGGCTTCAATGTCTTTTGCTTATACTGCAACCATTTGGGCGCCTCGATAGTATACCAATTCGGATGAAAGAAGTTGTCTAGCACCTGCGCCGAGGCTTGCGCCGGGAGAGGAATTTTGCAAGCAACCGTGTTGAAAGATTTGATTGTGTTGGAGTTCAAGGATGTGGAGCCTGCGCCAATTGCCTTAGCCACCAGCCACGGTTCAGGCACGACCGAGTTGCGGGAATCCAAAACTGAGCGGCCAACCAATCCCGAAAATAACGGCTGCACGATTGGCTTTGCTTCTGTTTCAGACAGGGAGTTGAAGGCGCCATGAAACGCCGGTACCGCCGGCTCAGTGTACTTATGAATGAATGTGACAGACTCGCCGTTGGCAGTCATGTGAGCCAGCGAGATCTTGGTGAAGTCATCACGGAACGTGTCGAGGATATCATCTTCCTCGCGTTCGTTTGCGTCGAATAACTTCTGGCCCAAAGTGGCCACTTCCCTGAGCAACAAGTCGGTGCAAAACCGGAAAAACTCGTCGATTTCTCGATATGTGTCGCTGCCAACCTTATGCTTAACAATTTCGGCACCGCACGCCACTTTCAAGTCGTGGTAAAGTGCGTATGGCTTGTGATAACTATTAGCCTCGATCCTCGACGCTACAGACACCGTTTTCGACTCAGGATTCGCCACCGTGTACTTCTCATACGCGCGCACAATCGCCTCTGGGTTCTCCTCGTGAAACAGGTCCGGTATCACGTCCTTCGTTAACAAGCCCTGCGTATCTGCGCCGGCGTATACCGGGGCGAGATCGTTTAGTAGGGATTCGAACGCTGGCGGTTAGTAATTGGGTCGAGGAAGACATTGCAGCCCCAATCGAGCATTAAAGTCAAATTAAATGCTTTGTTTGGTGTTGGCGCAGCGCGCGTGTATCTTGTTGCGGTGATTTAACATACCTTTATCGTGCATGGTTTCTCAGCTGGCCACTGTTATGGTTGAGACTTTCAGTTATTTTTTTTTCCCCTGGCGTTAGTCGTTCGTGCGCGCCCGGCCTCGGTCATTGTGTGCAGGACAATTTCTCTGGTAATGAAAGAAGTGCCGGCGCGCGGAATCGAAGACAAGACAAGTAGTAGAGTAGTAAATGATACTAGATTTGAACGTAGAAGAGGCCTTAATTTGGAGCGTTGTTTCAAATAAGATTTCTTTTGGCGGGGTCTTGCGCCGATGCTTTGAGATATAGTCTTAACTTGTTCTGTGTGCTTTGTGTAGTGCCCCCTGGTCAGTGTTGTTCAAAGTGCCCAGCGTAATTACGGCATAACAACTCGCGTTCTTACGCCGCACCGTTCTTTTCGCTTTGTATTTTACGATTACTGGTGCATGGGTGCTGTTTACGGCGTAATTACGCAGTAATATTTACCAAATGTTTTTACGGATCTATACGCTGGCTTTAAATAAACTATATGCCGGATATATCTCTTGGATCTGCTCCAATGGCTGTGCATATACCGTAGACGTTATTCTGGAAGCAATGTAAACCCCCGTCTTGATACTCAAGTAAAAGCATCATCGTTTGAATATTTAAGCGAAAGAAAAGGATTGGCCAACTGCTTAGCGACAACGATCATTGGAACCTACCATTCCGTTGAGCAGCGTATTCCTTTCAAATCTCTTTAGAACGCACTCATCTAAGCTTTATTTACAAGCATCTCCCTAATAAGAGCCTTGGACTTTCTGGAATTTAATGAGGTGAGGCTCATGGGATGAGAGGGGCAGGCACGACTTTCGGGTTTCACGGCTGGCGTTGATGCGAAGCGGTTGGATTGGTGATCGGGCTTCGTTTTTAGTTGTCAATTGCTTAGCGGACAACCCAAAGTTTGATATGCTACACGGAAGGGCAGTCTATGCATGTGCAGTTATATCTGGAGTGGTTCAATACGATCTTCTGGACTGTGAGGACGGTGAAGTTTCAGGAAGCACTGCGATCACCGGAAAACAGGAAGATGACAATGCCTTTGAAAAGACCTTTAATCGAAAAAGAAGATGATGATGCGGATATGTCAAACGTATGCCTTTGCAAAGCATTTTCTATATCAAGTATAAACACCAAACTTGGCTTGCTAGTGTGTGCAGAAAAGATCATTTCGTTTCTCGAAGTCAGGAGTATTGCACAATTCATGATTTGCTGATCCTGCTTGAACAGAATGACACAAGCTTTTTTCTGTTTTCTTGCTTTCGTATCTCAACAGTATACTCATGTACGAAAACACTAACCAGCTTCCCCTATCATATTGTTATTGGAATCTTGATGACACCAAGAATGCGCCTCTGAAGCTTGAAAAATCCGATTACAGCCCAATTCCTAGCTATACATAGCGTGTCATGATTTGTGTAAAACACCACAACATCCTCTCCACAATATGACTTGACAATGGTGTACTTTTCAACGAGGGTGGCACCAAAACGGCGCTACCCAGTATCAAACAAGGCACTGTCTGTACCTAGTGTACTTAATCAAACAAGTTCCTAGTGTACTTAATCAAACAAGTTTGAAAGAAATCACGATATTCATTATGTTTTCATCTTGCTCATCTGAAAAGCGAGAGTTGAAGAAACTGAGGAAAAAGCCCACCGATATATGCGCAGTCAACAATCATGGAACAGCGTGAAACTCTCCTTATTATCAACCTATTGTTTCGCAGCCGACGATTCTGGCTGCGGTCGCACGCACTCCATATCAGTGTTGCGATAATTATGCGAAAAATCTTATATTTCAATATTATTTTATATTTCAAAAATTCACCCATACATTTATCATTATATTTGTAATGTAAATATGGGATATATATTTACTATGCTGAAATATTTCGCCTTATTGGAGGGACTCAGTGCTTATGTTCTAGACGGTGAGTGTGCTCTTGAACGTCCACCTTGACCATGGCGAGGCTACTCGGGTCTCATTTGATATTCTACATTGTATTTCACACACACGCATCAGTCAAGATTCGCAGTCTACGTCTCTTGTTTCCAGCCTTTGAAACTTATTTTGTGAGTATTTAGCGGCCTGAGTTTAAACTGTTCCAAGAATTCCCCACAGGTCATCATCGTCGCCGTTACAGTCATGATCACTTTGCCCAACCGACTCAATGTCCTGTAGGCGAGCAGTGGTTCCTTCATCTTCGCCAACTTCCACCACCTCGTCTTCTTCGTCGAAGATTGTCTCAGCCTCGTCTAATATCTCGCCTAGGGATTTGAGAACTGTCAAATTTTTTAATTGTGTTTGAGCGCAAGCGGTTTCGTTCTTTTGTTACCACATCATTCAATCGGGAGAATAAAGATTCACAAGGCGCGGACATGGCAGGCGTGGCCAAAAAGTCTCTTGCCATTAGATAGAGCACGGGAAAACCTCTCTTTCGACTTTCATAAAAAGTGCCAATATCCTCATCGCCGTGCTCTCTTTCCTCAGAGAGATATGCCTTTATCTCGTCGACCGCCCAGACCTGTCACGACAGAGAAGGCTCTCGCGCATACTCCTCGCGTCATGATTTATTTGATTGAATTCAGATTCTCCCCTTCGTGCACCAGTGTGATTAGATCCCGTTGTCTCCACAACATCAAGATGCCGCTTATACTCGTCGTAAACTTGATATAAGTAATCCTTGATTTTACCCAAGACTGAATGAGGGCAGCCAAGCTCCTTGAACACATCCAATTTCAATCGAGGGGATCGAGTACTGAGGCAAGGTAAAGATTCTTGATCGAACTGATATCTTCACCATCTATGGGATAGTAAGAAAGCGACTTCTCTCGCGCCTTCTCTATGCCTAAAGCGAAAGAGGGTTGCTACTCTCTCAAATCCTTTAGTTTGCCAGTCCTCAAGCTCCTCCAAAATCGTCCAAAATCCTATGAACATAAGGGATTGTGAAACTAACTGTCAAGCGTTTGTGAGCTTGGAGAGTAAGTGTAGCTTCCCGAAAAATCCGAAGTATATCACGAAAAGTTGGTAAATAGCTCCGCTCTTCATTAGAGATGTTGAAGACCTTGAGCTCAACTGTCTTGCGTCTAGCTTCAGACAAACGACTTGTTCTCGTCAAAAGCTCAGTGATATCCGGTATGAGATAGATGAATCGATCGATCATGTTGTAAGTCGATAGCCCCCAAGTATCATTGCTTCTCATAAGCTTTTCTGGCCCCGCTGGCCCCGCCGCTCGTCCTTTATTACGCTTGCAATCGGCGACAACTTTCTAAAAAAGAATTGTGCAAATAAAGATGTGCATCGATATCGTGAATGATGCTGCGGACAGTTTTCGGTAACTCTTTTGTCTTGATGATTTTTTAATCCTTTAATCCCGGGTGTGCGTCTTCTCGTTGAGTCTTACCTTTGTTGGATTGAAACTCTTGCCTTCGGGACGTGTGAAATTTAGCATAAAATTGCCTGAAAGTGCCTTATATATTTCAAACATATCTATTATATATTCCGCAGAGCAAAAATTATACTGAATTACTCACACATTTCGTGAAAAAAATATCTCTCGTGATTTGAGGCATATTCATATTCATATTATTCGCAAATATAAATATAACATATTTCCCAATTACTAGAAGCGCGCGAAAAACTTATTACCGGCAACACTGCTCCATATGGTCCTTCATACGCTACTCCGTAGCTACGCTAAGACCCAGCGTATGCGTTGCGTAGAGTAGACAGCGTAGCTACTCAGTAACGTAGCGTATTCAATTCTCTACGCGGCTACGCACTTTTTGCCGCCCATCTCTGGCCTACGCTGACTCTCATGGTATTCTCTTCACGTGACTGAATGTTGCAGCCATGGCCATAATTGTAGGATGGTTTACTCACATAACTTCATTCAAACCATCCCATAAATGATCTACTTTATGTTTTGGTGATCGATCTTATTGAAGCCGTTGAACAGGAATTCATCTCAGAACGCCGCTTATGGAACTGAGACTCACTAGCCAATAATATGTTTATGTGAGGGTCTTCTGGCTACACATGATATATCATGGAATTGTTCGCAAGAATAAACTACATAAAGTTGAAACTGGAGTTGAAAAAAAAAGATCATTTACCTTCATACTTAAACAATTTGCAAGTTATCAGAGACTTCGGCGCTCACTCGTCAAACAACAATTTGATCTCCTCGATTCTCTGCTTGCGCCGTTCCTCCTCTTCGACCTCTACGGCCTCTCCCATCTTACGCTTCCTTTCCTGGATCCGGAGCATTTTCAATTCGATCGAATTCTTCACAATGAATCTCACTACCTTCACGCTATGGTCCTGCCCAATACGATGCACACGATCAATCGCCTGATCTTCAATGCTGGGCGACCACCAAGGATCCATCATGAACACACGGCGAGCCACAGTCAAATTGAGACCCACTCCTCCTGCTTTGAGACTAAGCAACAAAACAGTGATGCGCCCGTCTGCTTTGCTCTGTGCTGTGAATTTCTTTAGGATTTTCTCACGCTCTGTCATGCTCAAGCGGCCATCAAATTTGTACACGATGAAATCCTGATGTTCCTCTGTGCCGAGACTTTTTATCTCATTTTCGATCAAGTCAAGAAATGTGGAGAATTGCGAGAACACCACCACCAGCTCACCGGGACTTTGTTCTTTCAACTCTCGAAGATGACTGATGAGCGCTTGGATTTTCGCAGATGACTTGTCAGGATTGAAATGGTAGAGCAGGAAATTGTACACTGAGTGGGGATCGTCCACTTCCTCATTGGTGTGAAACCTGACCTCCTTCTTCGACGTGTCACGTTTATGCACCTTGAACAAACGGTGCTTCGAGATCGAGTGCCTACATTGGGGACACAAGGGATTCGATCCGTCGTTTTGTTGATACTTGATATGGTCCATCAAGCAATGGAAACAGTATTGATGGCCACAGTCGGTCAACGTGAGCTCGCCCATGGCAATCGGGGCCAGCGTACAGATCGAGCACTCTGAGTCATCAATATTGACGGATTTATACAACCCATACATGATCTTTTTCATGGCCGCCTCCAGCAGAAACTTTTCTTGGGCAAAGGGCTTTTCGTAGTTTTCCAATTCTTGCTCCCAAGTCTCGTCAAGTTCGTGACTTGAGGCTATGAGATCCGAATGGCAGCACACTTGGCGGAGCCGAAGGATATGCGTGAGGATTTGTGTGTACTTCTTCAACAATTCGCCCGTGCGCAAACCCTCCTTGAACGACTGATAGGCTCTCGACTTAAAGAAATCGTAGTATAATTGCTCCTTCTCCGAAAGCTCTAGTTCTTGAATGACAACTTCTTTTTCTGGCAAGTATACTAATGGAGTGCCATCCTTCTGTTTCATGTTCTTGGTTCTGCGCAAGAATATTGGCTGGAGAATGGCCTTCACCACATCCAAAGTTTGGTTAAACTTCTTCTGCTCGAATGGGAGGGTGACAAACGTTTTCCAATACGAGAAATTACTCCACGGCTCGAGTTTGAGATACTTGACAAGCGAGAAAATGTCATCTAGTCTGTTCACAACCGGTGTTCCGGTCAAGATCCACTTTCGGCGCAGCTCCAACTCGTGGACGGATTTTGCCGTTTTGGTCGTTCTGTTTCTGATTGTATGCCCTTCATCAAGCACTATACGAAAGAACTCTACCGAGAAAAGCCCGAGTTTGGGGAGTCTGCCTGCATCGTCACGCATTTTGTTGATACGTGTCCACTCATTCTGCACAACACCATAGGTCGTGATGACCACAATGGGGATGTTTTCGCTGCGGTTGCACAAGAGGAAAGAGAGGTCCGCCTGTACCAGATCACCATAGTATATATAGCATTTGTGGTTGGAGTTATTGTTAGTACGCTCAAACTCGTTTTTCCACTGCGAAAGAAGCGACATGGGCACCACGATGAGCGTTGTTTTCGATGCATAATTGCGGAAGCCGACTGGCGCTGATGGGCTATCATAGGGCACCGAGTGAATTAGGGCTAACGTCAGGATGGTTTTACCCAACCCCATCTCGTCGGCTAATATGCCTCCCTGAAGCACATTCTGCACGATGGGCCGATCAATCGAGAATTCGCCATTGTATAAATTTGCGTAGAAACTGTTGTTTTCGTGGTGCACCACGCTTCCATCAAGTTGCCGATCTTTGGGCCAGTGAAACTCTTTCCAAAGTGGATTCATCACGCCCTTATCCTCGCGTATGTTATGCATTCTCTGAGTCGAGAGATTCTCGCCATCCACGGCCGAGAGCTCTTGAATGAGATCGATTTCTTTTTCTCGCGAAAGCATCCACGCCAATCCATGTTTCTGGTACGGCCGCAACAGCATGGCAAAATTCTCGATCGGTGGAGTGGTGGTCTCGGGAAGGTTTTCGAGGTATTCCGAATGCTGGTTAGAAGAGTAGAATTGTTTCAACTGATCCAAATTCAAGTCTTCGGTGGGTTCTGGTGTCTCGCTTTGGCCTGGCGAATCGTCATCAATGACGATCGTTTTTGCCTCGTCTTGAGCCAGCGCCAGCATGATCCGAAGCCTTTCAAACAAGCGCGAGATCGATCTCTGCTTCAACCGCAACGCGGCCTCACCCTCGGTTTCCAGAGAAAAATTGAATGCTGCGTTTGTGACTTTCTGTCTTTTAGCAGCACTTTCCTCCGCATTGCCGGTGTACAATGCGTGTCCGGCGAACGTGTTGTTATTAAGGTAACACCGGATTTGCACGTAAAAACTGTCACCAATCAGAAGCCTGAATTTTGTATCCATCATGATAGAGGCCTCGAAATCAGCTATATTAAGGTCAATAAGGGGCGCAAGGATTCTGGTGATATCTTCTGGAAGCCGCCCAAACTCCCTGCCTTCTGGGGATGTATACAAACGAATGATTGCCAGGTCGCCGAATTTGGCTGGAACTTTCAGCGATTTCTTCATTTTGCTCGGCAATAATCGCCTGATTTCAAGTGGCTGTAGGTACGTAAGGCGGCCAAATAACGAGCGTGTGGCCCACGCCTCCACTTCAAGCGTGCCAATGTATCTTTTCCAGGTCGTGGCGCCTTGTTCTGCTGTGTCAATCCCTTGTTGTGTGAGCATGTGCTGCATGAGCTCCTGTACTTTCTCATGTCCTGATTTTTCGGCTTGTGAGGCGGTTTCGCTTCCATTTAGGCTACTGTCTTGATCCTGAATAGTTTCCGAATGGGGGCCTCCGTTCTGACTAGAGCCATTTGTGTTGTTGCCATTTTCATTTTCAATGCTCGCAGTTTGGCTGGACTCGGTCTGACTGCTGGAAATGTTTCGGCGGCTGCGTAGGAATCGCCCAACGGGAACAACTTGACTACTAGAGGCGTTTTGACTGTTATCAAGATTCTGACTGTAAGCAGCATTTTCACTAGTGCTGGCAACTTGAGTATTATCAGAATTTTGAGCTCCGTTATTCTCCTGTGACGAACCTGGACTGTCTTCGTTACTGATCTCTTTAAAGTATGCATCGACTGCGCGTGGAAGATAATTCGGGAGGCCAAAATGGTTTGGAAACAACCGCCGAATGATATCTTGATCCGCGTTCTCAATGATCAGCTCCATCTGGCTTTTGAAGAGCTCAAAGCCGGCGGTTAATCGGCCCTCGTCGACCTTTTCTCCGCGTTTCAGGGGTGTTGTTTTTACTTCGTGAGTTTTGACTTGCGAAGCCAAGTTCAAAGCGCGATCCCGCTTTTCTGTTTCTTGGCTTCCAAACGATACTATCAGATGGTCTTGACTTGCATGGACTTGCTCAGTAACCGCGTCAGGCACATCTACCGAATCTGCAGCTGTTGCAAAAAGTTGTGTTTTCTGTTCTGAGCCGTCTGTGCATATTTCTGCTTCGTTTGAGCTGACAATTTGAAGTTGCTCTTTTTCCAGTTCACTAGCGTGAGTGGATTGTTCGATTACGTTTTCCTCTATAGGGCCCTCGGTGATGGCCTCTCCGGGCCTTATTTCCTTTTCCGGAATAGGCTCTGTTTTGGGCATTGGCGGTTTGAAAAATCTCTGTTTTTCCCTTTGAATTGACATTTATCTTTCGAAATAGTTTAATCTTGAATGTCTGAAGAAAAAATAATACACTAGACTTGAAGAATTTCACAGAATAAAGTAGCCTGGGGTAACGCGGTGGAATTCGCTGCGAAGAAAGCGCGTCGCAATTTAAATTCAGATTTGCCTCTCACGCGGTTCAACGCGCTTGTTTTCTTTTTCTTTTTTTTTTCTTTTTTTTCTTTTTTTTCTTTTTTCTTTTTGCATTCGATGGGCTTGAGACACAATTTGCAGTGCGACAAATGTCGCGCCGAGCTATGAGGAACAAGAACTTTGACACTTAAACTATCGTTATAATGCAACGTATCGTTATAACTGAGATCGTTATAATGCGTACCCACTGTAAACCCCCTCTCCTCAAAATTATACGAATGGCCCGGAAAAGATCGATCCGACTTGCAAAGGTTTGACATGAATGTCCAGTTCTGAAAAGTTTTTATTGATCAGACACCAATCCAAAATCGAGCGAATATCGATCTTTTTGAAAACGCCATTGTCTTATAAATCGCGCTCAGCCAGTCTTGTGCGTCTATACTATTCGTACATGATGATGAATGGCTGGCGACACAATGGCAGCTTAGTTTGCTAAAATGCAGCGCTTGCCTAGTTGGACTCGAACACGCACATCACATATGTCTCGCGATTTGTCAGGTTCGGAGCGTCTGACTATCTAATGTTTATTGTGTAGATCATCTAGTAAAACCAGTCTGGCTCTCTAATTACTTGGCAAGCACACAGTACTTGCCTAAATGGAACACCTCACACGATTGTGTCCTTTATATATAGTACCAATACATGACTAACGAAAAAAAAGAAAAAAAAAGAAAGCCACTTGATATCTTTAGGTGCTCGTTTGACTGCAATTTGTGCTTACACCCACGGGCTTTCAAGCATAATTGTTCAACTCGAATTATCATTTGACATTCCCGTACAGTAGTGTTCGAATGTTGATTGCTGCTTCCTATACACTTGAAAAGGTCTGTGTTGTAGAAAGCCTCGAAAAATTAATGTGCGTTGCCCGAAAAGTCGCCAGTGACTAGAACCTCGCCTTCTTGAGCCTCATGAACCCATAAAAGGCTATTATTTGGGTCTTTAAACCTCCGTATTTTTTAACTATATTAGTAAGCAGTCTTGGTCGAGCATCGTACCTAGCACTCTCCAGTCAACCCCATGATTGGCACACCATTCCCTGATATTCAGCACCAAAAGCGTAGCCTCGGCCTTCCCGGTACCCCGCTGTAGTACGCCCATGTACTCTAGCGCCATCAACACATCCTCTTTGCGGAATCCAGTGTTTTCCGCTAAAGCACTTAGTGTCAAAAACCTCTCACTGTTGTATTCATTCATGACGATGAACGCGAGTCGTCGGGCCCAGAACCTGAAATACAAGTTTTTGCCGAACGGCAGAAGCGGGAACTCGGGGCCCAGATTCTGCTGGCCAGGGGTCACGCGGGCTAGTGCATACGAAAACTCTATCAAAAGGCTCCCGAGCCCGCGTCGCTGGAATGGCGGGAATATGCATATGCATGCAAGGTTGTTGTCCGGTTCATATGAGTTGACCTCCTTTGAGAAAAATCCCATTGGCCGGAAGTTTTCCTTTGAATGTGGACCGTTTTCTAACCCGTAGAGAACGTAAAAGTCAAAAGCCTCCACATTGTAGAACACCAGCTTGTCATCTAGAAAGAGCTTGCCAAATAGCGCCAAGTTCTGACAAAAGAGCCTGTGTCTGAATCCGCGCACCTTCTTTATTAGGTACGGCGCTTTCCTCTCGTAATATACTAGTTTTCCAACCGGTGGAAACCGTTTTTTCATCCCGCAAACGTGTCTGTGCGTGGCCATCATGTCTTTATTGGATGTGTATTTGAAACACGCGTCACACACGTATAAATCGCTGAGCCAGATTCCGGGTTTCACCGGCAGAATGCCCCTGCGCCGGCTCAGTGCATCTTGGTCAATCCCTAGCTTTTCGTCTCCTTGGTTTTGGAAATATGCACTGTTTCCGTACCACGTTCCAAACACATGCTCGCCAAACACTACTTGTCCAATATTTCGGCTTTCCAACCGGCCGTACTCTGCCAGAACTTGTGCAGCCTGCAGCAAGGCCCCACCATCGATGTTTCCATGCATGAAATGGTTGTCTTTGGAGGTCTTGGCGTCGGATAACTATTCCTTTTGCGTGTCTTTATAGCTCTGTACAGTCTACTAACGCTCGCGACGCGCCACGTCGCGGTTCGGGTCCGCCGGGATTGTCAAAGTATAATCGTTGAAAATTGCCATAGACTTGTGATGGTGTATTGAGAGAAAAAAGGTTTGAGCAAGTCGAAAAAATTTTAAAATGGATGTCCAAAAAAAAACTTTTGTCTTTTGCCCGAGAAAAACGGTTAGATATCAATTAATTTCTTGTCCCTGAATGTGAACGAGAACAAGATTGGCGCAGTCAATTCACACTTTTTTTCGCTCTTGATTGCTAATCTCGAGACACTTTTTTTTTAGTTTTTTAAACTTTTTTCTTGTTTGATACATCTGACAAAGGTCTGGGTGCCAGATTTGCTTAAGTAGGTCTCCACAAAACCATATATGAATATATATGACGCGCCAGCATGGCTACCGACAACTTGACTTGATAAGTAGGGCTTTAGGCACCAACATCTTTGTTTGCTCCAAAACAGTATACAAAGATTTGGTTCAAAGCATGACGAAAACAGAGCTCAGGAAGAATGACCTTTGTATACAGCGGACGTTCCCGGGGATCAGCCCAGCAAATTGTACGCGAGGCCAAAAAAAGGAGGTTATGGTTTCATTGAATTCCTGACGCAGCTTTTAGGAATATAGTGGAACCATTCCGTTTGTTTAGCTTCCTGCTGAAATCATACATAGAGTCAGAAGACTCTAATATACAGTTTCAGTTTAATGCTGCGCACATCGTGCTTCAACAAGTTCTTGAGCCTTTCAAACACTCGGACTACGTTCCCTACCGTGTCGAATTGGACAAATCCAACTGTTTTCCGGAATTTCATTTTCAGTTTAAGAGAGCTTTTTCCAGGCATTCTGATGAGCACAAAGCTTATTGTTTGTTCGCAAGGGAGAAGTTTCAATTATGCTATATTGGCACGGAGAATGAGATTATCAGTGCTGTTCTCAAAATTGAATCTGAATTCAAGAGAAAATTCAAGCATTGTCTCGATCCTGCTTTTGAACAGCTTTACCCCACTTTGTCATTTGACAGAAAATGTGTGGAGACTGAATTTCGGGAGATTCTCGAGAAGGATATCAACTATTTGCCCAGGTTTGCGAGAATGCAAAGCTTGAGTGCAAAAGCCCATAAAGAAGATTTCCTTCCTTCCTTTTCTGGAGTACCTTATGGCATACGAATACCCAGAGGAGATGATTTGGTCTGAATTGGTGACAATCTTTTATGGACATGTTTCCAATGTCAAACAGACTTTATTCTTAGAGAAGAAAATTAAGTTTTGGATGTCAGCTAATACTCCAATCCAGCTTCAGATGAAAGGTTTTGTGAAAGATCTTAAAGCTGAGGGAATTATCAGAGATCTGATGATTTTTAACATGGGTAACGATAAGAAACCACTGAACAGTGTGTCTTCGTTCGTAAATGCTAAAGATCAGGGGGAAAAGGATAGCTCTGATGCCAGAGCCGAGGTGATTGGCGAGACGTTGAGTCAGGCAAATGGTTGGTTCATCCAGTATTTGAGGGTGAAAATGCTCCATCACAAACCAAAAATTCTCGTAGGGAATGAGCATACGCGAGTCCTTCAAACCGGGAGACTTCACTGGCTCCAATTTCTCCTCGAATTGACCGATCTTTTTGAAAAAAAACTTGCACTCATCCAATGAAAAACATTACATTAATGCCTGGCGCGAGGTAACCTACAAAAGCACAGAATTGGAATATGCGACCAGGTCTCGTAAGGGTTTCAGAGACCTGTTCTCGGGCACAAAAGCGGAGGTTGATCGGGTCATTTTTGGTATGAACAAGCAATTTTCCGATGGTTTCAAGCAATGTCTCGATCTCTCCGACGACAATATGAAAAATCATGTATCCCGATTCATGTTACTTGACAAGCACACGGTTGAAACTCAGTTCATTCCTCTGTTGCTTCTTGATGTTAATCCGTTATATGCCATTGTTCGTCAAAATGAACTTATTGATGAGGAACTTTTTGTGAAACGTGCCCCGTGGAAGACCTTGACGAAGAAGGATGGGTCTCGTTCCGTGTCCGGTTCTTTGAAGAAGAGGGAGGAGAATGCACTGTCGCGCAAGAAAGAAGAGTCTGTTTCCGACAAAAGAGTGCCACAGACAAATAATTCTTCCAAGAAATCGAACACTCAACCAAGAAGTCAAAAATTGAAACCCAATGGTGAGCCGTATCTACCAAGAGCTGAGTTCATTAAGAAATAAGCTGCAGAACGAGCAGAACGGGCAAAGAACAAATCGGGACCAAGTGTGAAGGAGGAGACGAGCGCCAATGGATCTGAAGAGCTGGCCGCCATGATCCCACTTGTTGAAACTCCGTTTCTGGAGTGTTCATTTATTGCGCCATCGTTGACCAAATATCTTTGGGACACAGGCAGTTCTACACACTTGGTGAATGATCTTTCGTTTCTCCATGAATACAAACCCGGAGTGGTGTCTCTTAGGACAGCAGATCATTCAATGATGAAATGTGCTGGTACTGGCCCAATATTTGGTAAGCTCAGCGACGGTGCTGTTTTCCGTCTTGAGAATGTTCACTATGCACCCAGGGTAGCGGCTAATATCATTTCGCCCAACCGTGTAAAAGACTTCCAAATATTCTAATGGACGGCAAGTTGTATCGTTTTGGCAATCCGACATTAACACTCCACAATCAATTAGCTGTTGGAGAAGTGATTGGCAACTTGCAAATTGTGGGAGTTGAGGTCATGATGCCGGGAAGTATTGAAGTGAATATGGTCACTTTTGCAATTGGTGATGGTTCCCCAGAAGGTTGTCATGCTGACTTGGAGTCTACAAGTGCTTATGAATGGCACTGTCGTTTTGGTCACCCTGGTCAGGCCCAGTTCAGTCAGTTACGGAAATTTCATGACCTCCCGAACATTCAGCATGTGCCGTCACAATTTTGCAGAGGTTGTATGTTAAACAAACCTCAGATACCTTAGGAAAGGACATCCTGGGGATGTGTCGAAACATCCCTACATCATCTCCGAGTCAACGCTTATGGAAACTGTGGCTGACGGTTGGTTGCCCCGTGCGGTTGCCGAAAAGATCAGTCAGGTTCAATATAAGTCTTTGAGCCGGAAGCAACAAGACGAGTTGCTACCGCTTACCCCAAAACGCTTTAAGGAGATTTGTCCGGAGATCCAATTGATCAAAAAGTGGGAGAAATTCTGGAATGTTTTGTACAAAGAAGAGTGGATACTCAGACACGATCTCACGGCCCTTCACCTCTTTGATATTGGGTCCTACGTACCACTATTTGATGTGGCTGGCGACACGGCAGTGACGCGATGTCATCTATGTCTAATACAGACCACCAAAGACAGCATACTAGTGCACATTTATAACCAGTGTGAGACTACCAGCATTTGGTAGCAACAAATAGGGCCTGAGGGTCCAATGCACCTTAACTCCATGTTGGCGCCGGTCAGTGCAACATCGGAAAACTTAAGAAAATTAAATTGGTTTGTGAAGACCGTCAAGAAGGTATATACTCGAAGATGGCGCGAATCATCTGATGGGCTCACATTACTGACCCTCCTGTTGCGAGAGTTGAAGAGGCTGGTGGGGGAAGTACAGCCATTAGGGCGATGTCAACCTAATTACTTCTCATACGCAGCCAAGCCAAGATATCAACGCAAGGCAAGGCAGCGAAGCTGACTAGGGCTTTATAAATATTCATGTATGACCATAAAATATTCACGGGTTTAAGGGTTCGTGAGCTTGCCTGATACTGTACCAAATTTACCGTCTTGTGATGGCTGTTCGAGTATTTGTAAAGCCCCTTCTTTTTCACTGAAGCCAGATGGCTCGATATCCACAAAAGTCTGTAGCAAGGACTCGACTATGCTCTGAAATTCGGCCAAGGAGAATCCCAGGCCACCAAGTTTTCGAAGAAACCGTAAGATTGGCCTCATTGAACTCGTATGTGTACTTTCGTAGCGCAAATAAAGCAGTGTTTTGGTCATTTGGTAGATCTCTCAAATTGCAAATTTATCGTTTGATGATGACAGAAGATTTATTAAAAGGCCTCGGAGCCGAAGCCCAGAAAGCACAACTCTATTCACATCCTGGAAAATTTTGCAATCTCATACAAATATCCGATGTTTTTGCAATCTGGTTCGTTGCAACGAATTTTGTTGCTTATAACCGATTTGAGTGTCTAGGATATATAGGGGTGAAGTAGCCGATCTTGCATCTTGAAACCGTAATACAGGCCACATTGGTCATATTAGCGGGCTTAAAATGATTTTATCGAGCCTGCCACAAGTCGAGTCGTCGCGTCACCGTCTCCTTTCAGCCCCGCCTCGAGTCTTGTGCGATAGAAATGTCGCTAAGATCTTGAGATTGATTGATATTTAGATCACCTAAACTTATTCAATAAAATAAGGTTATTTGTTACATGCTTTGTATCTGAAAGAAACCAAAATGACTTTTAGGTCAAGACTGTGTGAACGGTTGCTAAAACCAGGATCGAGAAATTCTTTGAACCGATGCCAAGGGAGACAAACCGTTTGGATAAAGCACAAACTCTTGCTCAAAAGATATGGAGAGGAGAAGCCAGGCCGTCTACTCAGTCTTATTCCGATTGGTTCGGGCCACGATGCTCGATGCAATCAAGTGGAGTATTTGGGCCTGGGCCGAAGTAGACGCAAATTGCATCTCCAATTGTTGGCGTCACACGAGATACCTCGAAATCGAAATACCGCTGGATGATCCTGTTGAAGTGGTGAGCGAGACTCTGCTGGGACATTTGGAACTCACCGAGCTGTCGGGGACGATAGACATAGTATGGTTGAGGGGGGATCTCAAATTAGTCAATGCTTTATTAAGTGAGCTTCATCGCCGAGGGGTCATCAATGAAAGGCTTACTAGTAGTGAGGTTTTAGACCTGATTGATGAGGTACCACTGATGATATCAGATCTTTTAGACACCCCAGAAAGTAGTGAGATCGAAGACACACTAGACATCCGAAACGAAACACAACACAACAGGGAACGGGAGAAAAGGAAACCTCTTCTCTTCTGCAATGAGCGATGGCAGTCAAGACAATGCTGCTCTAAGACCTGAACTACACAACATATACAAGCCTATTCGTGAGCACAAAGACGCGGTGAGGAATATTGACTGGCTTATGGAATATTTCGAGGAGCACGAGATAGATCGCAAAGACCTCAAAAACAGGCTATACCTCAAGGGATTGAGATGTGAAATCACAAAATCACAACAGAAAGGAAGCCACCAGCCAAGTATTACATAGTGGGCAAGCGCATAGCGAAAATATGATTGTACGAAGCGTGACTCTCGATTCAAAAGCTTGCTGCAACTCGCAGTAATGTTCCAGTCTTCATGTAGTGTATATAAGGGGTTGGGTGCATATAGCAATGCAAAGTCTTGCAATCCTAAACGTTGCAAGAGCAAATTTTGGAAAATAGGATTGCTTATAGTGGAGGTTTACTGTATACTTTTATTGAGCAAACCGCCGGTCCGTGCGTGGCGTTGCATTTTGCATCCGTTAAGCGCTAAAACGAGTGATCGGCCCTGGTGATGTTTCAAGTGGATAAAGAACAGTCAAAAGGAAAAAGAACCCAAAGATTTCGGATTTCCGTTGATTGCAATTTGAACCTTTTCCTCTTTTTTTACAATCTATTCCAGTATGCACACTATTTGAAATCAAAAATTAAATTCTTAAAAAAACGTATTTTAATCTTGTTCACTCTGCATGCGCGACGCGTTACTGCACGAGCGAGACTCCACTCCACGCACTCATGCACCTCGATCGAACATATACTCTTATTATTTCTTATTCTATTACAGTATAACAACATACCAAAATAAAGCTGATAGAGCAAAAATGCCGCCAAAAGGATGGAGGAAAAACGGCGAGAGCGCGCCAATATCCAAAGAGACAGAACTCGTGTCGATAGACGAGATTTTGTTTCCCAGGTCCACAATTCAGAAACTAGCAAAGGAAATCCTCTCAGACGCATCAGGCACTGCCCCAGGAGACAATATGAGCCTCACAAAAGATTCACTTATTGCCGTGCAACGGGCTGCAACGGTGTTTGTGTCACATATGATGTTTCACGCGCGGCTAATTGCCAAGGACCTGGGACGCAAGAACGTCAATTCTCAAGATATTCTTCATGCATTGGAACGCGCCGATTTGGCCGGCTTTGCCCCTGAAATCAAGCAGAAATTGAGCACGTTTGAGCTGGGCGCAGAAGCTAAGAAAAAATCAAAACAGGACGCAAAAGACCAAACGGGAGAGCCCGCAGCTAAGAAATTGAGAGACAATGATTCAGGCTCGGTACTGAAAACGGGAAACGACGTCGAGAGCGAAGATGATGAAGAGCTAGGGGTTGATGATGACACGGAAAATGTCGAGGATGAGAACGAGACCATGAACGATGACGATGCCACTGTTCTGCCACCGAATGAACGGGATGTGGAGGAGCTTAGTGCGCCAAATCCTATAGCCCTTTTGGGCGAGGAGGAAAAAGAATTAGGTGGGCTAGAGCCGAAAGAGCAAGAGGCCGAAGATCCTGAAACAGAGGAAGAAGAAACTTAATTTCATAAAATGTCATAAATGGTAAGATAGATAGCGACTTGATCTGTCGCGAATGTAGAGTTTATCAGTATTTGAGTCACTTTTCCAAGCCTAAAACTCAAACATGCACGATATGAGTCGCAGCTGATGAGTGGTAACAACTCTCTCCATATACCTGTGATTCAAGTCACCTCGATTTGCAGCTGCATGTTTATATGCCACACCTTTCTTAATTGCCTCACTTGCAGAATCATGCTTGGTAAAAAGATACCTCTTGACTGCAGCCGTCAAAAATAACACAGCCTAAGACTCTCCTCTGCATGTCTCTCTTCGCTGTTTTGACCCTCGCGACCGCAGCTTCAATGGCGAAGGCAGGTCTGAAAAAATGGGTATCCACATTCGAAACCCAACACCAAGTAGAAAATTGAAGCCCCCACGCCACAGACAACTGCAACAAATTTGACGTTGTTGAACCACATTTTCCGCTTCACCGAGGTGGCACTCTTGTGGAATACCAGCGAGGACGTCTGGATCCGTTCTGTCTGTTCGACCAAGTTGCTGATTTTGTCGCTCCGTCCCAAGATCTTTTTAATGTTATCAAGCATCAACAGCCGCACCTCATCCACCTCCTCGCTGGCTGACACGAGCTGGTTCGGCGTGATCACCTCTGCACGCGACCCGTCTCGGTTCATTTGTTGTGTGGCGCCATAACTATACAACGTCAGGTTCGTGTCATATTGCATCTCTTCGAATTTGACTATCTGGTTCATGTACAATTTGAACTCGCCCAATTTCGTCTTGGCTCCCAGGTCGTGGGCCGCCGGGCTCTGGTCGGCTAGGTCGCGCCGGAATTCAAAATACTTATCTATAATTTTCTTTAACACAGAAAGCACGAGCGTCTTGTTCACGTCTTGGTGCGCAAGCACCACTACAGTAACCAAATCATTACCGCCATCGGCATTGTGGAGTTGTTTCTTCATGAAATAAAGTAAAAGCGACAGCTTCGTGACGGTCCGGTCAGTTTGTACCGACAACAGGCCTATAAGCGTCTTGCTGGCGTTTATTAGCCCCAATTCCAGCGACACGAGCTCCGAGCAGTTGAGACTGGGTATCGCATTTATGAGCTTGGTGTTCTCCGTGGCGTAAAGCGTGGTCAGGTTGAGTGTGAGCGTGGTGTACATGACTGGGCGTTAGTGAAGGTGCGGGCGGGTAATCGAACAAGAATGCCAGAATTCTCAATAAGTCCAGGTTGGATTCTCGTGGTTTAAATTTACAAATGAATGTTTTGATTCATATCGAAATCGATCACGTACGTTGTTTAGAAAGGTCCCGGGACGACATGGTGGCGAAATATGACGGTCACTATACGAAAAGAAGAGTAGTTGCGAGGCTGCAATCCGGGGCCGCTTCAGTGCGCGGGGCGAGGCTTGGGCCTGGCTGGCTGCATACGCATGTATATAGAAAGAAGTTTGACCATGAGAATATATTGAGAAAGGCTTGTTTTTTTCTAATTTTTTCTAATTCTAATTAAATCATGATAGTGTCCATTTTGACGAGCCGCGGAACTGGCAGAAGAAACTTTTGATAACAGGTTACTGGTTTGGTTTAAGAGTACAGTAAGATTTGTTGATGATGATCCTGGTTAAAGAGATCGCCTGGCTATATTCCTCAAAAAAAGCGGGAAAATTGTTTTTCTAAAAGGAGTTAATCTTCCAAGGGATACGCTGGGCAAGGCGGAATCTTACCCACCTATGATAAGATGTATGGACTGCTCTAGGTGTATCCGCTGAAGAGTTGTTGTGTCCAATCTCCTCATCGGACGTGTCCAGTTATTAGCGCGCACCTCGCCCAGCATCACGTGACTAGAGTAGTATCACGTGACCGGAGGTCAGGTTATGACCCCTTACATTTTCACATCAAGATTGCGCTCTTTAGATAGCTAATTTCAGCACCTGGCCGGCCACTAAATTCACTACTAGACAAAATTAGTCAAATAGACATCATAAAAGTAAAAATTCTGAAAAAAAAACGTTTTCCGGCTATTTTTGGACATGTTTCTCTTCTATGTCCCGGAGTTCTACAGATTTCTCATGCCCTTTGGGCTTTCTTAGTTGGCAGTGAAGTACCCTCGATCTAATCGCGAGTCTTCTTGCTTCGGCGATTTGGAACATTTTCTGCCACTTCAATGAACTCGAGAGCCTCCTCAAATGGAAGATCTCTTTCGTGAATGTGCACGATTTACTTTTTTTTTTTTTTGCGATTCGTTGGCATCTTTTGGAGTATTCAACTATCTGATCAAAAGCTTTAAGCTTCCTATATAGGGTGAGATCTAAAGATTGCTCTACATAAGCTTGAAAAAAGCTTTTAGTTCGCTTTCAAAGGAGTTTGTAGAGAGGATTGTCCTTTTTACAATTCTCCAAGACTAGAATTTGAATACATCAACGTGTCTTATCTTGATCCTGCATGGAGTTCTAACCTGCATTCCTTCTTTTTTTCTTTTTAAAGACAAAAATCGTATTAACATTTTTTTTATAAGGGTATTTTTTTTTTCGCTGGCACATATTCCAAAAATTGGTCATATCAATCTGTGGATATCAAGAGAGAAATAATCGGACTATAATGTAACTTTTTTTTTTTTTTTTTAAAGATATATCACATTATAGTACGCTCTCGTTAGAGTATGGCAGGCACACCCAAACAATCGCAAAAACTATACAACATACAGTAAAAAACCTATAATAGATCGCAACTTCACCCCAAGCATCGTTTGGCGACACGAGATCTCTCATCGGAAATGAATCCGCTTTGAGACCTCTACCCAGAATGAACTCAACTAATCAGACTTATCAGACTGTCATCGGCCCATGGGGTTGGTCCTCCCAAGAGCGCGAGACAATAGTCGATTCAGGAGGGGGGCGAGAAT